>CAUYPK010102384.1:0-55656 GCA_963574355.1 Loris lydekkerianus | reverse complement strand
TACTAAATGCAGAAAACAATTGCCTACATACAGTAACAGTAAAGAAAATGCCATGAAGGCTACGTTGAACAGTTTGATGAGAATATTTCAGATTGTATATGAAACCCGCACATTGTACCCCTTGATTGCACTAATGTACACAGCTATGATTCAACAATAAAAATAAATAAATTAAAAAAAAAAAGAATGAGAGTGGGAGATTGAGAGAAGAATCAAGGTATCTTGCTGGGTATCTTGCTGGTATCTTGCTGCCACCAATTCATATCAACCTACAAAGGTCCTCAAGAGAATAAGCACACTGAAATGTATTTTTCTAGCCTTCAATCAGAACAGATTCATGATGCCAAAGTGATAGAGACCTCACAATAATCTCAAATGTTGCTAGGACAATGTTATAGATAGGTGGGGGCCCTCCTCTTTGGCATTACTTTCCTTAGAGACCTGCCCTACCCAAGCCCCATGAGATTCTATTGAGGTGTCAATCATATGTCTGAACTCTTTGTGATCCCACTGTTGAATTAGAGTCTCATTTCCTGGAATCAGCACATTGAGGAGAGACACACAGGCAGACAGATGAAGCTCAGTCACTCAATAACCCAGGGATTTCTCTAAAATTCCTACAGCTGGCCTGAGTATTGCTCTTCCCATGGTCGGGCTACCCTTCTTCCTTAAGTCTGTGAGCCCCTCAGTATTCTTCCAATAAACACTTTTTCCCCTTGTTTTCAGAGTCTGTTTCTATGACCTAAAATCAAAGAACCCTGGTACCAAAGAAAATTAAAGCATACTCAAACATGTGCATTGATTGTTTAAGTTGCCTTCAAAATGGCTAAAGAAAAGACAGATGTGAAAATTTTATAATGAAACCCAGGACTTGAGACTCCAAAAGGAAATAATGGGTTTCACAGAATGGTGGATTCGAGGAAATAAAATTCAGCCTGCATTCATTCTTTCTCTTGGAAAGAGTGAGGCAGTCAAGAAACTGTCTGTCTCTCTCTCTCTCTCTCTCTCTCTCTCTCTCTCTCTTTCTCTGTCTCTCTCTCGCACACACACACACACCAAGTCTAAATGAGAAAGACGGAGAAACATCTATAGAAACCACTGCTGATATCAAAGAGTTTGAGAAAAGCCCTTACTTTTAAAAGACATGTACAAAAATAAATGGAAAAAGGAGCTCAGAACCAAGGCCAAACACGAAAGATCCTGTATGAATAGGTTAAATTTAAGTGAAGTTTGCAAAAAAAAAAATGCTGATATTTGTAGTTGTTTGTGGAACATAGGAGAAAAAGGGAAAACGAATAATATTTGAGCACTTACTATATGTCAGGCACTGTACTAGGTATTTTACACAGAATGACTCATTTGTTCCAAAAAAAAAAAAAAAAAGGAGTGAGTAGGGATACAAATGGTCAGGTTCTCTATTTGAGAGGGAAACTTATTCCTCTACACTAGAGGCGTTGTGATATCTTGTCTATATCCTGACATTTACAGGCTGAGTAGAGGATAAATAGAGGTCACTTAACATACGTCTAAATATTTAAATATTAAAAGTCAAGCTTGGCTCATGTCAGTCCATGTTCCTGCCCCACAAGCCATCCTAGGGAATCACCCTTGAAATCCAAAGGCTAAGAGCCCTGCTCTTTCCTGGGTGGTGGCACAGATCTGCTGGGGTGGGACAAGATGGAAACTAGCTCTGGGCCCAGGAGCCCAAGGCAGGTAATAAGACAGGGGCAGACCTGGTCCCCTGGTCTCTGCCACCTCAAGGAGCCCCGTAGGCTAATTCTCTTGACTGCCTCACTCTTCTAACTGAGGCAGCTCAAAGGATTTTCCAAAATTACTCCTCAAAGGATTATATCAGCTGGGAAACCCAGTCTATCTAGACACATACTTTGGGGGATTAGGGTGCCAACGTTAAACACAGCAGCCCAGCTCTTTGCCTGGTTTCTACACAGAGGCTGTGATTTTCTTTTAAGCAATCAATGGCCCCTGTCTTACTCACAAACTCATCATGCTTCCAGCCCAGCATCCTCCATCCTCCTGTGAGGTTGGAGTCGGGTCCTGTTCCTCACATGTATCCCTTTCCAAATTTCCATTTGATCAATCAAACCAAATTTTCAAAGAAAATTTTCTTAGGCAACATAAAGGGAGAAAAAAAATTGTATTGACATTTGGAATAAGTGCAGCCATGATGAGGGCAGAGGCCCCCATTTCTAGCTGTAATAATGATAGTGTTTGCATCCATAAACATCTTAAAACATAGCATACAAAATTGAACACAGTGTATAAATAGGATATTTATAAGCTATCCAAAGAGGATATATTAGGGATGCCTCTTTCTCTCTTTCTTTCTTTCTTTCTTTCTTTCTTTCTTTCTTTCTTTCTTTCTTTCTTTCTTTCTTTCTTTCTTTCTTTCTTTCTTTCTTTCTCTTTCTTCTGTTTCTCTCTCTCTCTCTTTTTATTTCTTTCTTTCCTTCCTTCCTCCCTCCCTCCCTGCCTTCTTTCCTTCCTTCCTTCCTTTCTTGGCACAGATTCAAACAATGCAAAAATTTCTTTATAAAATGAACATACAGAATCAAAACACCACTTAAGGATGGCATTATGAATTTGAAACAAACATATTTGGACCAACGAAGGTCAGAAAAAATATTTACATATCATAAGCTTGAATTTTATATAGAATTGTTAACAGAGGCCAAATATGTATTATGCATCAAAATACACTTATAGCTTTCAGTGTGTACTGTGTGAATATCTATAAAAGTGATTCTAAAATAATATCTTCTCTTTCAATAGCTTTATTCTGGTAATAAAAAATGTATGGATACTAGTAAAAATCATATTCACAGTAGATTTTAAAAGTCTACAAGAATACATTTGTTGAAATTTGCATTAGGTTTGGAAAATGTTTCTTATGCTCATTTTTTATTTCAGATTAATATGAAGGGACAAATTATTACATTACATTGTGTTTGTCAAGTAAAATCTAAGTTGTAATTGAAACCCTCACCCAAGAGGTCTGCCATGTACCCCTACATTTGTGCCAGTGGTTGAGAACTTAACAAACCCCCTCACTTCTCCCCTCCACCCCCTCTCTGGGGCTGTTACTTTCCATACTCTTGACACTATTCTAACTGTGTGGCCTGAGATTATTAGTTTTTTTTAGTAGTTACATCACCTTGTTGGCTCATATTAAGTTATAAATTAATTTAAACTTCTAGGTTGCTTTCAAAGGAGCACCTATCAAGCCAATGTTTCCTATTCTATAATTGATGGTTTTGAATCTAAATTTCAGATTTTACATATATTGCTGTTACATCTCACCTTATTAGTTTTGAACTCTTTTACATCATTTGCAGCATTCACTATCATTCCTACACTTCTACCAAGGAAAAAAATAGTAAGCTTATATTCTGTATCTTCATTTCAGTAAATGATTAAAGTGGTGGGTAAAAAGAGCAGATACAGAATCAATGAGGACAGCTTAGAGATAGGAGGTTTCAACTCTTCTTGAAACTTCTAACAATTAGTTTTCCAACAATGGAATACACATAAACTTCTTGGGAAGATATGAGAAGAATTTAAGCAAAAGCCAAATGATTTTTGGTGAAGGAGGCTATATATAGAAAGAATTTTTGGACGTGTAGACTTCTGAGGACACGTCCAATTCTAAGATTCCATAATCCTATGATTCTAAGTCCTGAGTTATGGGAGAATATCTTGGCATCCCTCAAACCCATCTCAGATTCCTGCAGGAAACCTTCTTATGCCCACAGACTCATCTTTAAGAAGCCCCCTTCCACTCTATCCTTTTTACTGTTCTTATCTCATCCTGCCTTCTACTGTAGAGAAGCTATTGACATAAGGGACTCATTTCCTCATTATTTGTAGTAAGCTCCTTGTGTTTAAGAACTACATTTTATTTATCTTCATTTCTATTTTACCTATAGAGCCCAATTTGTGCCCAGCAAGTTTCAAATTGTAGATAATACAAAAGGGAACGGGTTGGTGTTTGAATCCAGGAGAAAGATTTAGAGCTTCGGGTCTAAGAAGGTCTTAGAACTGACCCAGGGGTGATCCACAAAGGCAGAGGTCATGCCTGTCTGCTGCTTCTTCTTAGAACCCAGCACAGTGCTTAACTCATGATAGTAAATATTGGTAGAGTGATGAATGAGTTGACAAGTCCCCTGAGAAGGAATTCACTTTAACCTGTTTCCCGGGGAGAGTTGCAATAGAAGACAGAGAGAGAAGTACTGAATCTGACATCCTTTCAAAAGCACAACACACACCGCAAGGCCTGCTTTGTCGGAACTGATCCAGGAACTCATCCCTAAACCTGACTTAAGACTTCCCAACTCAGAGTAGTTCTCTGATTTAAGAGCCTCCTGGTTGATAACATCTTCTACCTATTACCTTTTAAGTCAAACCCCTGTTTCAGAATAGGCTTGCCAGATTTAGCAAACAAACATATAGGATACCCAGCTAAATCTGAATTCCAGATAAACAACAAACGAATTTTTAGAATAAGTATCTTTCACATAATCTTTGCGACATGCTTATAATAAAAAAAGGAGAAAAATTGTCATTGTGTGAAATTCAAATTTAACTGGACAACCTGCATTTGATCTGCTAGTCCTATTTAGGAGGAACACTCCGCATTTGCTTTCCATACAAATTGCCTTTTCCTAAACCATCACTGGGCACTTGCCCTCAGTCTCATCCCCTTGCACACCATTAAATCAAAGCTCACAGTCATTATTATGAAAGTAACATCAAATGTCAAAGTGTCATTCATTAACAGTAACACAGGACTTGATAGAACTTCTGATCCAAGTTAGCACTTGTCCCCATGTTAGGGAGGTGATGGAGAGAATTGAGTGCTTTTCCTTAGTTCACACAGTAGGTCCTTGTTAAGACCAGAATTATGACCTAAGATTCTGAATTTGGAGGCTCAGTGGATTATATTGCCCCTTTCTGGTGAAAGGTGTTCTCTTTTAGAAGTCTTGAAATTACTCAAAATCCCCTGGGGGTGCATCTAAGAGGTGGGGGCAGAAAGGAACATTGGTGAAAGGAAAGCATCTTGTTATTCACAAGATTTCCACGGGGCCACTTCTGTGACCTACGACATCTGAGTCCAGGAAGAGACCACCTTAGCATCAGAAGGCTAACTCTAAAATGTTCCTTTAGGTAACAACTAAGGCATGAGAACAAGCACAAGTGACTTCCTCACAGCCTGCTCATGTGTGTCTGTGTTGTTCTTGACCTTAGAGAGGTTACAAAGGGAGAAAAAAGGAAAGAAAAGCCAATAAGCTGTTAGTTAATTTTTTTTTTTCCTCTTTAACCTTTAAGTCTCTTAAACACTTTGAATGACATTCACCAATGGCTTAATTTTTGAAAGTCGTTTTTGTGCTTCAACCCTGTGGCTTTCTCTCCAGCCCAGCCAGGATTCAAAACATCTCTCAGTAAAACCATCTGTTCTCTAAAACACTCATATGTCTTAAAATATACAAAACTCAAGACCTGACTTCTCATCTAGACTCTGAATACATTCTTTTTGGGCTGGTTTCTCATAGAGGACGATTCATAAAACCTTGTTTATTATTTGAAAAGTAGTCTGCAATTGGTCCAATTTTATCCTTTGCCTGGCTCATCATTCTGAAACACATTGATGCGGTAAAAGGGTATTAGCTTCTTAAGCTTCTAGCTGTCATACTATGCAGGAGTCATTTCATTTCAAAGCAAGAGAGACATGTCCTCTGCATGAAGGTAATAATGATGTGCCTATACAATTGAGCCACTTTTTCTTTGTTAAAAACCATTCCATAACTGTCTGGATTATAATCCTCTGTGAAACCTGTTGGAGACCCAGGTTTCATGAAAAAACATCCAGGAATTTTACCTGACAATCAAGCCATACGCACACATATTCTGTGTTATTAAATATTTGACAACAGTTCGCAACCATGACGCCAAACCCCAACAGTACATGTTTTTAGGGTGAAAGTATTTTGATGACTTTGGAATAGACTGGTCTGGAAATGCCTTCTTCCTATAAGTGCCAAGGTACGTTGACAGATAAACTCAATGTTGTGGCATTTTAAAGCTGAGCTGACATCTTTGTTTTCCTGCCAGGCAGGTGGCCCAAGTCAGAGGAGCTCGACTTCCCAACTGAGAGCTCCTCTGTGAACCGGGACACTTTGAGGTCCGGTTCCAACTAGTGTTTTTATCTCAGAGCTCGAGAACTAAAATAACCATTTCTGAACAGCCTCTGATCTTATTCTATTTTGGATATAAATTAGCAATGTTTAATATTAATGAAGAAAAATGAAGACATTCTTACTACGGAGGTACATGTAGCCTTGGATACAAACAATGTGGGTTTCTAAATGTTCTGATGAAAACAGGACCACAGGCAGAGTAGCACGATGTTTGTAAATTAGCCCAGCTAGATGAAGAATTTCTGTTCCCCAGCCCACCGGGGCTACAATGCAGGAGAAACTGTATGATACATTCCAAATTGCTTTTCTGCATTCTCAAGAGGCAGAAGAGTACAAAGATGGGGTGGCCAAGGCTATTGTGGGTTTTAAAGAATGAGCTCCAAACGGACCCTCTGGTGAAAGTTCTGTCAAAGAAAAATGATCAGATATACTTAAAAAGGAACATCTCTTTACATATTTGTGACTGTGGCCAAACCTGTCCTGTTTCTGCCTAAGGATCAGCAAAATGAGGGAAGACCCCAAAGATAACATGCTTTTGAAAAGCACTCCCCTGATGGAGGTGGATTTATGTGTGTCTCTGAGTGCCATCTAGTTTGCAGAGCACAGCTTACTGCACTAGTATCCTGAGCCATGAACACAGAATACAGCTCTGGAGCTGAGGAGTGGCTGGGTAGAGCCTGTCTCTGACATCACCTCCAGGAAGGGCAATGTGAGCAGCATTCTTCACGTCTTTGTGCTTACACAACTCAACTTGATTTTTTTGGTAGTTAGACCAAGCAATTCAGGGAACTAAAAATCCAGGCAGCACAAAAATCCTTTTCTGGATAAGATGTTTTAGTTTGCAAATTGTTGTGAGATGGGCTCAGAGGAGAATTGAATCTTATGGTGTTATAAGGGTTTCCACACAGTTCTGCTTCCTCCTTCTAAATGCTGGCCCCCAAGGCAGCTGGAGAAGTGTCTGCCTGCCCAGGCACTGCAGCCTGGCAGGAAGCAGACGTAGGCAGAGTTAACATCTGTGGACAGTACTCTCTGGATTTGTTTGTGTGAGATGCACTAATCCTTCCTCCAGCTCAGGGTCTGTCTTAAGTGAAAGATTTCCCTCACGCTGCCATTCTGTCCCTGCCAAGACAAATGCTGACTTGTTTGTTCGCACAGAATGATATCCTGAGTGGTAAGAATTCCAAGATGAAAATGAATCCCCCTTATTCTGGTTTCAGTTCAGACATAGCAAGTTGTGCAATTTCTTGGGACCACTACCCTTGCCAACCAAAAATTAAAAACAATTTGGCTAGGTAAAAAGGAGCCACAAACATAATTCTTTTTTCTTACTTTGCCAGGGATTTGATGTTCCTGCAAGGGTGAAAATGAGGCATTCAGAGCTGTTTTAAGGAAAAAGGAGTTGAGGCTGAAAGCATGTTATTCTATTTTCATTTTTGCAGAATAATTGCCCACACTTGATTCAGACCTACAGCAGAAAAGATTCACGGAGTAAAAAGGTATAATATAAGTTGTACTTTATATTACCCAAAAATACACACCCAGGTACTGAATTAGCAAAAGAGAAAATTTCTGTGGAGCTGGGTAGACATAGAGGCCATACATAATAGAATCTAAAGCAGAAATATTTCAAGTTGTAAAAAAACTTTTGTTGCTGCATGTTTTTAATAATCTACAATAAAGGTGACTGAATAAATGTTAAATGGTACAGATTTGAGTTAAATGATAGAGATTATTGTTTGTTTTTATCAATGCCTGCTATATACCATGTATGCTCTAAGTGCTTTGCATGTACTGCTATATTCTTAATCTCATTTTTACAGATACTGAAACTAAGAAACAGAAAGGCTGTGTAATTTCCCCAGACTCACACAGCCAGCAAGTGGTAAAGCCAAAGTTTAAACCTATGCAGTCTGGCACCAAAACCTGTGTTCTTAACTACTAGAACTTTACTGCCCTCAGGCATATTTAAACCCTGACAGAGAAGATGTGATGAGATAAGCATACAAATCATAGCATTTTAGGGTGCCTCCAATTTTTGACCTCTCCTTCTGATTTTATGATGAAATAAAGTAAATAGTGCCACACACTTTTATTTTTAACATGGCATCTATGAAAGTATTTTTGTATCAGTCATTTAAAGATGTCCAATAATACATATGGCTACTCTATTTAATTGAACATTTTTTTAAAGACTCAATTTTCTTCCAGGACCTTTTCTCTAAAGTTAATACTAATAAAGTCAGTGAATACTACTGAAGAACAAATATAAAGACTGTATTTCTATTGTAAAAAATAGAAAATCAAATATAATATTTTAATGTTATTAATATAAATAATGCTGCAAATTTTATTTGCATCATTGCTCTGCCTTTGATTCAGTGATCATAACTCCTGTGTCATTATTAACAGATATGTGCACAGCATCACTCTTGGTCTTATGTGATGCAAATACGGATGCACGTTACAAATGCCCTTTACCTACCCTTGCCTTTGCCTAATGTACACAATGCAAGGGTACATTTCAAAACAACTAAGAGTATATTATAAAAGTCTTACTACAAAAATAAGTGACGTAATGGTTTTGTTAATTAGTTTGATTTAAGCATTCTACGTTGTATATCAAACCATCACATTGTACCCCATAAATGTATACAGTTATGATTTAATAAAAATTAAGTTAAAAAATTTATTCAAAAGGCCAGGCACAGTGACTGCTCATGCCTGCTCAGCACTCTGGGAGGTCAAATCGGATGGATTGCCTGAGCTCACAGATTTGAGACCAGCCAAAACAAGAGACCCTGTCTCTAAAAAATAGCCAGGCATGGCTGGCACCTGTAGTTCCAGCTACTTGGAAGGCTGAGGCAAAAGAATCACTTGAGCTCAGGAGTTTGAGGTTGCTGTGAATGGTGACACCATGGCACTCTACCCAGGGTGACAAAGTGAGGGCACTCGCCCCTCTCTGCCCCCCCAAAAAAATTTATTCAAGAATGAAATTTTAAAAATACACAGAATTAGTTATCATCACAAGTTGCATGGTCATTTTAATTACATCTATAACAACACATTGGTAACTATCAAAATAAATCATATTGGAATGGAAAAAGCAGCTCACTACAGATGTGACCTTGAATCAGCTCCAATCTCTAAGAAAGGAAGGAAGGAAGAAAGGAAGGAAGGAAGGAAGGAAGGAAGGAAGGAAGGAAGGAAGGAAGGAAGGAAGGAAGGAAAAAAAAAAAGAAAAATAATTCCAGAACACTGAATGTTTTATAATTATTTTTGGAAGGAAGTATGGAGAACCCTCAAAGAACTTAAGGTAGACCTCCCATCTGATCCTGCAATCCCATTACTGGGCATCTACCCAGAAAGAAAAAAATCCTTTTACCATAAGAACACTTGTAGTAGACTGTTTATCACAGCTCAATTTACAATCACCAAAATATGGAAACAGCCTAAATGCTCACCAACCCAGGAATGAATTAACAAGCTGTGGTATATGTATACTATGGAATACTATTCAGCCACTAAAAAAGATGGAGACTTTATATCTTGGACGGTAGTGGAACACATTATTCTTAGTAAAGCATCACAAGAATG
The DNA here is from genome assembly GCA_963574355.1 of Loris lydekkerianus. Lineage (NCBI taxonomy): Eukaryota > Metazoa > Chordata > Mammalia > Primates > Lorisidae > Loris > Loris lydekkerianus. Next base: position 45,850 of record CAUYPK010102384.1, on the reverse strand, counting down.
GAGAAGCAAGAATCCTATGTACTCAATATGAGGACAATTAATGATCTAGTACATGGTGGGGGGTGGAGGAAGGGGAGAGGAGAGAGCAGGAAGGAGGGAAGTGAGTGGGGAGGTCTCAGTGTGTGACTCACCTTTTGGGGGAGGGACAGAATTATAAGAGAGACTTTACCTAATGAATGCAATCAATGTAATCTGGTTCTTTGTACCCTCAATGAATCTGCAACAATTTAAAAAAAAATGAAAAAGAAAAGAAAAATAATTCCAGGACACTGAATGTTTTATAAGTATTAACCAATTCACTATGTGTTTCAAACTTATCACAACACATGCACGTGTCCTGATATTACAGTGAAGAACAGGTAAGCTGGAGGAATGATTCAGCTATTCATTCATGTATTCATTTATTCAACAAATACTTATTCAGTACTTCCTACATGTGAAGATGTGTTTGTCCCCAGAAGCTATAACCATCAGAGTTCCCTATACCTCATGCCCAATAGTAGTATTTCACATATTAAATAATATAATTGTATTAAATACTTTGGGCTTTTCCACCTTCTTTCATTTCTCTTTCCTGGCAGCCTCCCATCCAAATGAGTGACCCTGCTTTCTTTAGGAATAATACAATAGAAGTTAGAGACCTTTAATCCTAGGCCAAAGCACTCTCTCCAGATTTCATTTCCCTCCTTAATAAATTGGAACTTAATAATTTCAAAATCTCAGTGATAAAGCACTGAAAGGCTGGTGCTCACTGTCACCTGTCTCTGGCTGTTTGTCGTCAGCAAGTCTGAAAGCCCCACTATCTCATCTGTCATTGTTGGGAGGCAGATGGAGTAAAAATGAGCTGGGATAACTACAGTTGGGGGAAGGAATCAACATTCCTTGTGAAAGGCAGACTACTCAAAAAATGATTAAAGGGTTTTAATTCATATATACATGTGTGTGCGTAAATAACTGCTGATTCTTGACTCTAAAGTTGATTTTGGCTATAAGGAAGTCCAAGTCGATAGTTGGGAGGGAAAAGTCAAGGTGGTAAATCCTGAGGAAAAAAAAATACATCATGACTATATTCCAAGTGCCATAATTAGAAACCTCTGAAAATCTCTCTCTTTCTCTTACAGCTATGAATTTCAAAAATATGATGGATTTTCTGCTTGAAAATAACATTCTTAGGGGTAAAAGACCCTTGGGAAATCTGAGAACAGGAAATTACCCAATCTTTATAAGGAAATTAGCAGTCAATCAAAGTACTGTATATTTATTTATTTATTTTTTATTTAAAAAAAAACTTCATTGTTTACATGACTGCACTGAATTTTTATGAAGCCCATAATAGAAACTTACTGACTCATCGACAGAGCTTGAATTGATTCAGAAAATGCTGTGATAAAAATCTCAGCTTGGTATTTTGAGCCTTCCTATAGAGAAGAGGGTTTCAGCAGCTCTTTAAAATAAATCCTGAAAATCACAGTTCATTACTCAAGAGGTTTGGGGGGTTTTGTGGATTTTTTTAAGGTTATCCTGCATCTATGGGTTCCCCCCCCCCCCCCGTAGTTAACCATTCAGTGGCACTCTTTTGTTCTAATTTGAAATAGCAAATAGACAACAGTACAAACCGTAACTGTAAAATTCATTTAACAAACACAGTGGAGCAAATGAATTACAGGATTGATAGAAGGATTTTTCACTTATTCCCAAAGCACAAAGCAAGACTTGTGTCTAAGTCAGTAGGCATTTTGCTTTCTGAGCAGATGTGAAATGTGTTCTCTTCCATTGTGTTCTCTCTGGTGATGAGCCACAAGAGGTTGAGGAAACGGGTATGGTTTAATTCAAAGTCATCTGCAGCCTTGTTTGAAGTTCATTACGGCAATTCAGTTAAACTCAGTGTACATTTGCAGAGCTACCTTATGCAAGGAGGTACTGTGTGCCAAGGGCTATGGAAACGGAGGTGATACCTGAGAGGAGCCCACCCTTTGATCCCTAGCAGATCATTTTACGACCTTCTTCCTAATTGCTTTTAGTGATCCTATAAAATTTACTAGGCATAAGACTACCTTGAAAAGCAAAGCAAGTCTAAACAACCTATTTCCTGGAGATTGTGGAACCTGCACATTCTAGATCAAGACAGGGAAAGGAGACATTAAGCGTTTAACACACGACTCACTATTTTTAAACATTAAAGTAATTTACTTTATTTGTGATTAGGAAGACACATATAATTAGGCCACATTGCTTGAGTTCATAAGGCAAAGTCTAAATTGTGGCTCTGTCCCCCACACAGGAAGCATGCCATACACTTGAACATTGTTCCCACTGGGAAGGAGCCCACCAACCCCTCTCCTAACCTTCCCCCTTCCTGGATTCAGTTTCCTTCCATATAAACACATTGTTGTTAATTTACAAGTTTCAAATTAGTATTGAGTACATGTGATCCCCGCCTTTCCATTCTTCACTCTGGAGAGTGTTCTCTAAATCCATCCAAGTTGTAAGAAAGGAAAAAAGACCTCCATTTTTTTTATACATATATCACAGTTTATTAATCCATTCATGTGTCAAAGTGCATTTGAGTTATTTCCACATCTTTGCAATTATAAATTGGCCTGCTTTAAACATTCAAGTGCATATGTCCTTATGGTAAAATGACTTTTGGAGGAGGATAAATACCTAGTAACGGGAGTCCAGGATCAAATGGAAAGTCCACTTCCAGTTTTTTGAGGACACTCCATACTTCTCTCCATAAAGGCTATACTAGTTTGCAGTCCCACCAACAGTGCAGGAATATTTCCTTCTCTACACACCCAGGCCAGCATCTGTGGTTTTGGGAGCTTTGTGAGGGGGGCCATTCTCAATGGGGTTAGGTGATATCTCAAAGTACTTTTGATTTGCATTTCTTTAATAATTAGGGACAATGAGCATTTTTTCATGAGTTTCTTGGTCATTCACCTGTCCTCATGAGAAAAGATTCTGATGGGGTTACAAGCCACCCCATTTTAATTGGCATTGTTTCCTCTTTCTTTGTTAATTTGCTTGAGTTCTTTGTAGATTTGGTTATTAGCCCTTTGTCAGATTAGTGGCATGCAAATAATCTTCTCTCATTCTGAAGGCTGTCTCTTTGTTTTGTTAATTGTATCCTTAGCTGTGCAGAAACTTTTTAAATTGATCAGGTCCCATTTATTTACTTTTATTGTTTCTGCAATTGCCTTTGGGATCTTCCTCATAAATTCTTTCCCAGACTCTCCTGTCACTAGGAGTCTTTCCCTCACTTTCTTCCAGATTTTGTATCATTTCTTGTCTTAAGTTTAAATCTTTTATCCATCATCAGTTAATTTTTGTAACTGGCCAGCGAGCACTCATCCAGAAACCCTTTTCTCACACCTCAGTTTGTAGAGCTACGTGATTTTGATGCTAACATATTTTCTTTGTGATAATACTTTACTAAGTGTTAATAAAATTATTTAGACTAAGTATAATTTTACTTTTTAACCTAAGAATTAGAACTTTAAAGTTTTAACATTTAATTGTATATCATTTTTTCAAAGCCTAAACAATAAATAGCTAACATTCATTGCACTTGCTCAAAATCAAGAACCACATGGGAAGCACTCAGTAACTTACCTCTTCTAGTCTTTACCCCTATGAAGTGGATATAATTACTACCCCAGTTTTATAGATTACGAAATTGAGATTTTTGTGAAATTAAGTAATTTGCCCCAAATCCACACTGGGCTTTGAATATTGGCTTATTTTCTTCCTCTCTGAACCACTTCTTCTTCCGTGTTACCCATCTATTACATTCTCCAGCCTTTCAGGGTTTATATTTATGTGCTTTCTTTTGGCTGAACATGAACCAGGCAGCAGAGCCATTCCCTGAACCTTGTGAGTCTCAAGCTTCTGCCCCAACTCCAAGGTCTCCATCCTCACTCTAAGACACAGATCATCAATGACTAGAGGTGATTGCAGTGTCTAGAGACATTTTGATACCACAATTGGAGATGGGCTGGGATGGGGAGGAAGTGCTCCTAGCATCTGATGGGTAGAGTCCAGGGATGTTGCTAAGCATCTTAATAGCCCAATACAATAAAGAATTATCCAATCTGACATGTCAATAGTGTTAAGGCTGAGAAATCTTCATCTAGTGATATATTTAATGTATTTTATAGATGGACTCTCTTATATTGTTAATTATATGTTTCTGACATCCTGTTTCACTGACTTGGAGATACACAGGAGCTAATCCAGTATTTCTGAAACCCTGGTAGCCTAGCACAACACCTGTTCAGAATAGTTGCTATATAAATAAATCAGTAGTGATGAGTCACTCATTTCTTCACTCACTCATTTCCTTTGCTGTTCCATAGATATTTACTGAATATCTTTTTATGGGAGGTTCCAAGATAAATCCTAGGGACAAAATGAAAGCAATATAGACAAGCCCCTACCTTTGGGAACAAGTGATGAGTACAGGATGGGAGATATAAGGGGTAAGGAAGGCATAACCAGGATAAACAACCTGGGTGTCAAGATTGTGAGAGAGGTTTCCTGGGGAAAGCAGCAATCAAACGGACACCTGAAGGATGAGGAAGAGTTAAACAAAGGAAGAAGAAGAAGAAGTGTTTTCGGCAGGGAAATATGTACAAAGGCCAAGAGATGTAAAAGTAACACAAGTATAAGGTCGATCTCAGGATGTGAGGGGCAAGTCAAGGGAAATAAAGGGCCTGAAGGCTACATACAAGTGCTGGAATCTTATATCAGGGATAATAGGAAGCCATTAAAAGGCTTGAAAGAAAAGTGATAAGGTCCGATTTTATTTTTAAGGAATCACTCTGGACAGAGAAATGCAAATCAAAACTGTGGTGAAATATTATCTCATACCTGTGAGGATGGCTATCTCAAAGAAAAACAAAAAATGTTTTTAAAATATTTAATCATCCCTTGATAATAAGATGTAGGGGTATTTTGTTGTTCTGAAGAAATTTCTCCCTGTGATTGTCACAACCAGTACTGACAAGGATGTGAAGAAATTGGAACCCTTGTTATACTGCTGGTGTGAATGTACAATGGTGCAATAATTTATGGAAAACAGTATGGTGGTTCCTCAAAAATAAAAATAGAATTACCATATGATCCAGCAATCCTGCTTTTGCATATATATCCAAAAGAACTAAAATCAGAATCTTGAAGAGATACAGGCACTCCCATGTTCAATGCGGCATAATTCATAATGGCTGAATGATAGAAGCAACCCAATGTCCACCAAAGGTTAATGAATAAGGAAAAGAGGGTGTATATACACCGTGGAATATTATTCAGCCTTCCAAAAGAAGAAAATCCTGTCACATGCAATAATATTCATGAACCTAGAAGGCATGACACTAAGTAAAATAAGTTGGTCACAAAAGGATGAATACCACATGATTCCACTTACAGGAGGCACCCAAAATAATCCAACTCATAAAAGCAGAGAGTAGAATGGTGGTTGTCAGGGGCTTGGGGAAGGGGATATAAGGAATTGTTCAAGGGGCATAAAGTTTCACTTATGCAAGATGAATGTGCACTTAAAAATGTGATTAAGAGGATAGATCTCATGCTAAGTGTTCTTACCACAAAAAAGGGAAAACTTTTAGAAGTGATGGCTATGTTTATTACCTTGATTGTGGTGAATGGTTTCACAGATGTTTGCATATTTCCAAATTCATGAAATTGTATGCATTAAATGCTGCATGTGCAATTTTTGTGTACCAATTATACCTGAATAAAGTTTCTTTGTTTTGTTGTTTTTAAGAAAAGAGTCTGTACTTAAAAGATAAAAAGTCACTCTGGATACCATGCATAGTCTGGGCTGATGGATTTGATAATCTCAGGGAGAAATTTCTTCAGGGCCAGGAAGTACCCCTACAACTTGATATTAAGGCTTTGAAATACATAAGTGATGACTAAATTTTTTAAATCCTAATCAAGGAAGCTGATTTCAAAACACAGAAGTTGACATTTCTTCAACTGTATTACACTCAGTCTGAAGAAAGACTGCATTACTACAAGGCAAGGTCAGCCTGGGGCTAAAACAGAAGGAGCAGAAGGTGAGCGTGTAGCTGTGTCTTCAGCAGCAGCGTCCAGACTTGTCATTGCAGCCCAATGGCTTAAATGAGTATATTCACCTACCATAACTTGATGACACCAGCAATTAATTTCCCCCTGCCTAGTAGACATTCAATAAACATTTGTTTGTGGTGAATTGGATTAAATTGGATTCCATGCTCACCAAGCAATTTCTGATCACAATTGGCTTCCTGCAAATCTTCTCTATGAGCATAAAATGTGCTGATTAGCTGGCACACACTTTCTGGTCTGGCTTACGCGTCTATTTTTGCTATAAATGATTAAGTTGGCATTACAATTGACAAATCATCTCCCTTGTGTTTGGTCAGAATAGCTGCCGCTTGTGGTTGTATATCTAGTATTCGTCTCCCTTTTCTCCTTCCCATCAGGAAATCTTTTTTCCAATAAGTTATTGATCCGAGTCCTTGTGCTTCTGCACTAACTGACCCCACCTCCAGCCCGAGGTGGGCCCTGACTGTTTTATGCCAATCATCACATTTCACCAGAGTGATTGGTTTAAAGGTTGGCACATAACTTAACCCAGTCTAATCTGAGTGAAATTTAAGAGTCTTAGAAAACTGGAACAAAGATGATTTATAGTCCTTATTATGAAGAAGGAAGCAAGTAGCTCCTGGACATCAGGAAGCCAGTGTGCTACTGTGATGGTCAATTTTATGTGTCAATTGGACTAGGCTATTGAGCTCCATTGTTGGGTCAAACACAATCTAAGATGTGGCTGTGAAGGTTTTTTTTATGTTTGATTAACATTTAAATTAGTAGGCTTTGAGTAAAGTAGGTTACCCTCCATACTATGGGTGGGGCTTTAAAAGAGAAGAGTGAGGCCCTCTGAGGAAAGGAAATTCTGCCTGTAGACTGCTTCAAGACAAGACTGTAACATCAAATCTTTCCTCAGCCCTGCAGATTTTGGACTGGCCAATCTTTATTATCACATAAGCCAAATGCTTAAATCCCTCCCCGGCCCAACCCCCACCGTTCTGTTTTTCTGAAGGACCCTGACCAACATGGCTACCATTAGGAAAGTCAGTCTGAGAACAAAGCAGACACACAGGCGAGAACAGAGCCAAGACAACAGTCACGGAGGACACAAGCCAGAGCCCGAATCAAACCCAGTCTGAAACCCACATATAACAACGAGGATGATTTCTACAGCAGGTAACAGAAAACCTAACTACCTTAAACAATGTATAAAGGTACTCCTTACAAAGTAGAAGTTCCAGTGGTAGAACAAAGCTTCTGATGTCCTCATACTTACTAGCTGACATTGATAATATTGATAACAAGCAGTGCGATCCACTTCTTCTATCACATCCCATGGAAAAGATTATATTTCCACAGTTCTTTTCTCAAAAGCGAGTATGATTCTTTTTTCATAGTATATTAATCCAGACTGACATAAGTTTACCCATCCCTGAACCAATAATCAGCAAGGGGATAGGAAGAAAGGGGATTGTCATGATTGACTTAAAAGACTAACCCTCAAAACCTGAGCAGTCCTTCAAAACCTGTACTGAGGCTTTACAATGAGGAGGGATGGGATGGATGTTAGGGGGGCAAAAGTAATGCCTACTGCAGAACCCTACTGCTGCATTTTCAGATATATGAGTTAACAAATTGCCTGTTCAAACTATTTTAAATTGGATTTCTTGTGATTTACTACCAAAGTCACAAACTGCTGCAGCAGCTGGTGAACCCATCCTCGAGGTCTGATGGCCTCTATGTACCTTGACAAAATCAAGTTCCTGGGCCTTCAGGGTTGAAGATCAGACCCTAAATCATGATGAGTTCCTGGGCTACGTCATGCTAAGACATCTTATTTTCCTAGTCCACGTCCCTGCATTACCTACATCCTTCTTTTGCCCATCTCTTTCCCCCAAACACCCAGCTCATCAGCATCTTCTGAGCACTAGACTCCATACTAACCACCATGGAGCATCCCCTTCTCCCTTACCCCCGACTGCTGACCTTGTGCCATACATAGTATCCTGTGTATGGGTCATCAACCTAGGATTATACCGATCACAAGCTTCTCTTGCTGCTATTACTGGGCTCCCAGAGGACAAAAACTAACAATTAACTGTTAGCTTACTTATCACCAGGTAAGATGCTTTCAAATAATGACTTTAAGAAAAGTGTATCAGAATTATTAGCTCATAAATGAGGAAATTGGCCCAGTAAGATTAAATAATTTGGTTAGGATCATGCTACTAGGAAGGGGGTTCATGGTGGTTAATCTCCCAATTTTGCATTCTTTCCGTTGCACCATGAAAAATTGGCATAGTCCACAATAGTATTTTATGGCCTAGTTTCAGTCTGAAAGTTACATTCACACTATACTATAATCAATTAAGTTTTCAATAGCATTATGTCAAAAAAAATTGTACAAAAAAGTAGAGTTTTACTAAGCATATTATCCTGCAAATTTTCCTCACTTGACAAAAATGTCCTTTGATGATATACTGAATTTTTAATGATTATACAGTATTCTTTCTAATGCAAGTCTCCTATAGATAATCACTTATTCTTCCCCTTTTCCTCTGTGACAAATAATGTTTCAATGAGCATTTTTCAGACATTTTTGGTGGTATGCTGATAAATGTTTAGCAGTTAGTTATCTGAATTTTTTTTAAAAAGGCAGCCCTAATCTGTAACATTTGTTGATTTCCATGGTGTTAAGTATTCCCATCATTGGTGATTTCCGGCTACCTACCAATGTGATACCACAGAAAGCAGAGATAGGAAGACATGTGCACAAGCAGCTCGAGCTGGCCAGTCAAGTCAGCTGCAGCACAGCACTGCAGATGTTATTGTGTATATTTCATTGAGTGTTTTACGACACAGGAAAGCATAATATTAAAAGGCAATTATTACTTGCCAGACAGGGGAAATATAACTAGCTTATTAGCTATAATAGAGTTGAACCATGAATTAAATGCATTTCTTTTGAATTCCAAAGAAGGTTCTCTGTCTGTTCCCTTAAATAGATTCTGTTTCAAAGCCAAGGATTTTTCAAAGCTTTTCTTTTCACTTTGCCACCTGGGAAAATTATTTAAGGAAAGCAGACTTGATGCATGACTAAAATATGTTTTAAAAATTCAATAGACTTGCTATATTAAATTCACAAATTAGTATGTTCAGACCCAAACACATACATGATGAGACAATGCTGACCTTTGATTTTTGGGATACTCACACCACGAGGGCTGAATTACACGCAGGTGCACAAAAGAACCTTGTCAAACTTGAGGGTGCATCAGCATCACCCCGAGGGCTCATTTTACCACTTTTTTCTGGGTCCCACCCGCACACTTTCTTATTCCAAAGATCTGGGATGAAACGAAGAATTTCTGTTTCTCTCAAGTCCCTAAGTAATGCTGATAATGATAGAGATGTCACTTAGAGAACCACTTAGAGAACTCCATACAAACTTCGAACCCAAACCTCAGTGAACCTTTCTTCATACTCTGCTATTATGTGAATTTCTACCCCAGATCAATTTCTTTCAGCTAGAGACCTTCTTCCTGTTAAACCAAAGACAAATTTAGAAATATAGTAAATTAAGTTCTTACCTGCAAGCCCCTGGTGTTGGCTAATGCCTGAGGCCCTCAGTTCTCCAGGCATTCTCTCCCCAGAGATGCCTGAGAGACTAGTACGGTGCTGTCTTCTCTCAGAGAGCAATCCAGGACACAGAAGCAGAAGCCAAAGTGCCTGAACTTTGGAAGTCACACGCTGGTTTCTGATTGTCTATGGAAAGGGATTCTACGGGCAGAAATATTAGGATATGAAGCTCACTGGAAGCCAAATTAGAGGCTGGCTAGCAGGCCACTGCAAGGTCTTTAGCTAGTGCTCTGAATTAGGATGGAAACAACTGGAGATTTGGAACAGAAGAGTGATATGATTTGGTTTATGTTTTAGGATTGTTCTGAGTTCTGTGTGGAGAAGACCATGGAGGGTTGGGTAGCAAGGGTGGAAGCAAGAAGGACAGCTATGAAGCAATCTCAGGAATACATGTGAGAGATTATGGTGGCTTGGACCTGATGGTAGGTGGTAAAGGTGGTAAGAAGTGGTCAGATTCTTATGGATATAGTTTGAAGTTAGAATCAGTAGAATTTCTCAGGGATTAAATGTAGGCTGTGACAAAAAGAAGCATCAAACGTGACTCCAAGGTTCTTAGCCTAATGGAGTAATCATTGCCCTCTGCTATATCCTGGTACCAGGCCTATCCCTTGTCCTGGAAACTCATGGAATTAGGGGAGGCTGCCAGGATATTGACAGAATGCTACCCAAAGTCTGTCTAAATGACACTAATACAACACTCCAGCATTTTGCATGAAAGGATCCAAGTATCATTTCATATGAAATACAAAAATCAAAATTGTTGTATATTATTAGGAAATTTTAAGGCACAAATGTTCCCAAAACTATGGCTAAGCTAATTATAATTTCTCTGCCCCAATCCCCCCTATCTAGAAGCTTTACATGACAATATATTGTTCTTCATTTTTTGTTTTAATTTTACATTAACAGAAAGATTCCTGGAATCTGTCAGCAATAAACATGTTCAACTGCTACACAATTTTAAATAATCTTCTTTGCTTTGTAATAAAATCAATGTTTATTTAAAATGTTTAACTTTTCCAAGCATGAAAAAATTGCTCATTTGATCTCATCTCAGATATTTTATGCTGACTATTTCAAATCATCAGGGAGATTAGTATTCTACAGAACAAAATGAGAGTTATGGATCAGATTTGCACCTTAATTACCTGGGAACTGATCTGTTTTCAATTAAGTTTGTCTTCTATAGGCCCTGAGTTTTGAGGCCCTTGTACACTGGCAAAACAATCTTAACCCAATGATCACTCTGGCTGTAGTTGAGAGCATGGACTTGAGGAAATGGAATGAAATCCAACCTTTCCTCCACTTCCTCATGCAACCACCATATTTAAGTGACGTTCATCTCTCTCTGGTATCAGTGCTTCAGTCCCCCAAATAGTCTCCTAATCCATTCTCATTAGTCAACTAAAAATGCAAATCATATCAGGTCATTTCTCTGTTGAAACAATGCTTTGCCATCCCATTTCCCTTACACAGCTGCCAAAAATCTTAATAGGATTCACAAGTCCTTGCTTAACTGGATGCAAGGAGCCTATACAATTCCAATACTATCTCTACTTCCTCAGCTCTTTCTATTCCCCTACGGTGAGTTTTCCTCCAGTTCCTCCAAGAAAGCATCTCTCATTTCTACTCCCCTAGAGCTCCAGATGACCATTCTCTCTCTGCCTAGAACATGAGACTTACCTGTCTGTGACTAAATTGTGCATTTTATTCAGGTTTCAACCTAACCTTCACCTTCTCAGGGATGTGGTCCTTTCTCTCCAAGACTAAATGAAGCCCCCTCCCCACTACACTCTGGACCCTCCCATTATACCTTGTGCCTCTCTCTTCTCCTTACAGTTGATTGAATATGCTTGTGGAATACCAGTCTTTCCCTTTAGATTGAATTTTCCCTTCCCACCCGTCTTTCTGGTCACCCCCCATCACCTAGCACAATACTGCTCAGTGTATCACCCAATGGTTACATATTGAATAAAGAAATGAAAGCAAAGAGTTAAAAGTGTTGTCTAAACTGAAGGAGTAGAGAGAAAGGGTAGACTTGAATTTTGAATAGTAGGAGTGACTAGATTTGAAAATCAACTGTAGATGGGGTAGGTAATTAGGGGAAAAGGTAAGCTGTTACGTGTCTGGTCCCCTGCTGTATTGCAAGAGCCCTGAGCGTACCTGGCACAATGTTAGAACCCTCAAATATGTGTGTCAAATGAATGAAGTCGGAGATTAGGTGAGCAGAGGCCATTGCTTACATTTCTGGAATGGGCTAGTGAGCAGCTCCTCTCCAAGATAGGGAAAACGTGAGCAAAAGCGCCTCAAAACTACTCAGCTATTTATTTTCAAAGGAGACAAGTATTCAAAATGACATTCTATCAATAGAAAGAAAAACAAGCACAAGTATGTATGTCAAATATTACTGGGGAGCATTCAATATTTTGCATTTAGTATTTTAATACTTTATGTGTTAACCAGTTATTTTCAATATAATAACTTTATCTAATTGAACTCATTTTCTGGTAAAGATAGACAAGATGTGATTTCAGTGGGCTGTTTCTGAAACTGTGGCTGACAATTGCAAAAAATTACCTTCTTCTTCAAAAGGAAGAATGATAGAGATTCTTTAAAAACATCTCCACTGTGACCTACTATGCATCTTTTAACTTCAAAAACGTAACACACAAGTTTTCCATTTGGAATAATGAAAAATTTCTGGAACCAGATAGTTCCAGATAGGTGGTGGTGGTTGCACAACATTGTGAATGTATCAAATGCCTCTGGAATATATACTTCAATTTTGTTACATATTTTACCATGAAAAATATTAACATGAAACATGTGTTCCCCAAAGTCAAAAGTTTGACCACCTTATGCAACTTCAGATGTTTTAGAAATGTGAGAAGCTTTGCTCTGCTCATGAGATGTTTTTGAAAAACATAGCAGCATAATGCTATGGAGAATTTTTCTGGCAACAAGATTTGGAGCCCAGCGTCTGGAAATTCAGGTTGTGTGTGACATGACTTTGAAAGGAAGAAAAAGAGAGGCTAAGTACTAACAGAAAACAATCGCTTCCAAGGTCTATATAAGAAAAGGGCTGTCTTTGATTCTCTCTCCATTTAATTCTATTTGCTTCTGGAGAATTGTTTTTTTAGAGACAATTCTGTACTTAAGAAATCCATGGATATGGTCTATGAAGTAGTTTTCAGCTTTGTCACCAGCAAGAACACACATATTTATTATTTTCCTTCAGAGATTGGATGTTTTTGAAAGGTAATATCCATTAAACAATATCAAATCACACTTATTAAATAAAAATAAATTCATTTTCTATTTTCTACTTATTACGTGTACTTTTATCATACACATGCCGACCCATCTCAGTGTCTGATCAGCGTGAGGACGCCAGTGTTACCACGCTCAGTTACTGTAACTCCAGGTAAAAGCAAAAAATTGACTTTCTCTTTTATCTGCCAGCTTTTTTTTTTTTTTTTTTTCATATACAAATGCCTTTAGACACATAAAACACTGAAAATTTGTTACGTTTTTTAGGAATACTGAAAATCTCCATTGCTATCTTCCAGGGCCTCTAAATAAGTTCACCAATCTAATCATTAGCATTTATATCAGTTGATCTCAACAGGGAAGAGGCAACTACCTTGGAAGGGCTTATCAAAGTCACCTCAGGGACTTCTTCCAGCTGCAATGGATGTTTCCTTGAGCCCCTGCAGAGAAACTGATATGCCCTCTAAGTAGAGGGAGGGGGTGGGTATCACTTTCCTCTTCTCTCCTAAGAACTGTGCCCTAGGGAACCTCTCTCCCTGGTCACAGTGTATTGTACCTTTCAAGTGGATTAGGGCCAAGAAAAGAGTAAGAATCAAACAGTGATTTATATAACTGTTCACATGAGGCTTTCACAGCAAAACAAACTTCTAATGGCATGTCATTAGAAACAATATATAAAGTGCTCTAACAAATTAATGAGAAAAAAATTAAATTTCCAGAAAAAAAAAAAAAAGAGCAACAGTAATAGAGGTGAAACCAAAGTTTCAAACAACTAGGGAACAAAATGTTTCAACCTCACCAGGACCTGAAAAGGGTAAAAATTTAAACTGTTCCATGGGTTTGGTTTGACTTCTTCTCTGTTATTCAAGATGAACAACAAGGACAAGATCTAACCTCCTGATAAGTGAAAATGGACAAACTAGTAAACAATGGTCTGCATGACCTTGGACATCCGTCAGTGAAGGACAGTGATCTTGAGAGATTGGAAACAAATGAGGTGAGGCACAAATGGCCCAGCTTACTGCTTTGAGAGAGTTTCCAGGTCACAGCACAGAGAGGGAGACTCAGGTAGAGCCTCACAGACTCCCTGTGTAGAAAAGACTGAGCAGAGAGTATTGGGAGACAGAGACATTTAGAATTTTGGGGATAGAATAATGAAAAGGAGAAACCTGAACAGACAGAGAAAGAGAGCTTCAGAAATCTGTGCAGAGAGGTTCCTGTCCAGTCTACAACCGAAGCCTCATCAATACATGTGCATCAGGAGGCCAGCAGAGACCGAGAGAAGAATATTCTCAAAGGACTGAGGTAAAGGCTGCCTAGCGCTCACACAGGGCGTATCCCACCAGCCAGACTGAATCTGTGGGGCATCATGTGGTGTATTCAGAAGGGACTTGCCCCCTATAGTGGAAAATTACCATATTTTGCTATGTATGTATAATACACCCACATTTTTGGTCCAAACTTTTTTATTTTAACTTTTTTTTTTTTTTTTTTTTTTTTTTTTATAAACAGAGTTTCGCTTTATCGCCTGTGGCATCACACAGCTCACAACAACCTCCAACTCCTGAGCTTAGGCAATTCTCTTGCCTCAGCCTCCCAAGTAGCTGGGACTACAGGCGTGTGCCACGATACCTGGCTATTTTATTGTTGCATTTTGGCCAGGGCCGGGTTTGAACCTGCCAGCCCTGGTATATGGGGCAGGCGCCCTACTCACTGAGCCACAGATGCTGCTCTATTTTAACTTCTTAATTCAAAATTTTATTTTTTTATATTTTGGTACTTATTTTTTGTATCATAAAGGAATTTTGGCATTTATTTTTTAACATATTAGGGTACAAGAAATTTTATGTAACAATTACAAAACACAAAAATAAATGCAAGGTACAAGAAATTTTATGCACTGGCAACAAATTTATAATACTTATGCATTGTAGAAGGCCAAGAGCTCTTCCTCAATGTAAGTATCAGAATTATCTTCTTCAACTTCTACATTACAAGTGTCTTCTGAAGATTCACTTTCCTCATCCTGGTAATGTCCTCAGTTCTATCCATAGCATGGCTTATGCCACATTTTTAAAATGATTTCACAACCTTTCCTTCTTGACAGCATTCCATAATCTTAGGATCCAGTCACAAACCTGGGCAATGGATGCATTCTTGATTCTGCCTGTAGGAGTTTAATCATTACCAGCTGACTGCATCCATAACATTCACTCTTTCTTCATTCAGGCCTAAAAGGGCTTATTTACTGATATGTATTACATGAACAATGTCTTGCAGTTGGTGGTTAGCCCAGGTATCATAGGGAGTTGAGTTTTCAAGTTCACAGCAATTGGTTTCATATTTTGTGTAACACAGGCTTTCAAGTGATCAAAAACAAGCAAAGCAGTTTTTTGTTTTTTGGTTTTGTTTTTTTGAGACAGAGCCTCAAGCTGTCACCCTGGGTAGAGTGCTGTGATATCACAGCTCACAGCAACCTCCAACTCCTGAGCTCAATTCTTCTGCCCAGGTTCTTCTGCCTCCACCTCCCAAGTAGCTGGGACCACAGACACCTGCCACAACACCCGGCTATCTTTTGGTTGCAGTTGTCATTATTGTTTGGCAGGACTGGGCTGGATTCGAACCCGCCAGCTCAGGTGTATGTGGTTGGCGCCTTAGCCACTTGAGCCACAGGCGCTGAGCACAAAGCTATTTTTAAAGTGATCCTTGAGGCCTTCATGACCAGACTTTGTTAAAACAGATTTTCATACCTTCTTCATTCATCCATCCTTTTTCCTACGTGTGAACAATAACTCCGCTTGGAATCTTTTCTTTTGGAAATGTTTTTTTCTTTTTTCTTTTAATGATGAACATAGGTGGTAGCCTTGTCCGATCTGCACAACAGGCTAGAACAACAGTGAAATGTGTTTTCTCATGTCCACCAGTTTTAACAGCCATAGTCTTTGCTCCTTTGACGACCACCATTCTATTGGATGGCACATCAAATGTGAATGGGCCCTCATCCATATTGGTGATTTGGGACAACTCCAAGTTGTAAGTCTTCTGAAGATTTTATAACATTAGAATGAAATTCCAAAACTTGACTCTCATAGGCTGCTGGGAGTTTGGGGCAAGTTTTGTTGCTGTCCTCATGACCTCAGACCTCTCTTCGTCATTTAGATGTCCCAAATTTGCCAATGTTTTTTTCTCATACTATTCTTTTATCCTCTTCTTGTATCATCTTGGTCAAAACAGAAATCCCAGGATGATACTGCTCCAGAATCCAGGTCTTCCCCTCCTGTTCCACCTCTGGCCGCTGTGGAGGTTTCCCTCACAGCAGGTTTCCTGCCTTCTGTCTTGCCATCTGAAGAAGCTTTTCTTCCTGTTGCCTCCACAATTTGATGATACTTTCTGTGGGAGGAGGTCCAAAGTGTCTTCAGCAGCTCTGTTGCCATCCTCTCCAACATATTTAATAACTGTTAGCTTAAATCTTGCAGTGTATGAAAACTGTCTTGACATTTTTCTAAGGGATTTTCCAATAATTTTTGTAAAAATATCAACTAGATTGCTAACTCCCACCAAAACGGTACAAAAAGAAAAAGATATCACTTTTTATTAGCCAAAAATGCTTTTGCTGTAAGTTCATTATAAGTTCAACAAAACCAATTACCACCTTCCAGGATATTATTTTGCATATGGATATCATTATTTTTTGCTAGAGTTACACTTTTAATGCATAAGCATAAATTAAAAAATTAAAAACATTTTTACAGATATGGAATTTGTACTATCTATGTATGACGCCCATCCTTATCTTTCCCTTAAAAATGTGGGCCTAAAAAATGTGCATTACACATGGCAGTGTAAAGTAGTCCTTACCTGAAACAGTGCTCTGGTCCATCTAATAAACCTCAAAAACAAGATCTAAAAGTATCAAATTGTTTCCAACTAATTTAACTACATCCTAAATATAAACCCAAGACCAATAGGTGAATACAAGAATATTCACTACTCAACAAGGTCAACTTCACAGTGTCTAGAATCCAACCAAAAATTAAACAGCTATGCAGCCAAGAAAGAAACTAAGACCCATGATGAGAGAAATTAATCACACAGGTAATTAATCTAACAGAGGTGTTGGAATTAGCAGCTAAAGACAATAAAACAATTATTACAACTATATCCTGTAGATTTAAGATGCTAATTCGAGATATAGAACATACTAATAAAAGACTCAACATCAAACTTGTAGAGATTAACCCTGTTAACGCATGAGATGAAAAATACACTGGATGGGATTAACAGCAGAGTACACATTGTAAAAGAAAAATATTAGTGAACTTGAAGACACAGCAATAGAAACTATTCAAACTCTAAGAGAAAATAGAATCAGAAAAATAAACAGAGAATCAGGGAGCTCTGGGACAATATCAAGCAGCTTAATAAACATGAAATTGGAGTCACTTAAGTACACATGGAGAGGGGAAGGGAGAAGAAAATAAAGCACCAAATTTTTTCCAAATATGATGAAAACTACAAATCCACAGATCTAAGAATCTTAACTAAATCCAAGCACAAGAAATAGGAGGAAAATTCTAACAAGGCATATCATAACAGAATTATTCAAAACCAGTAATGAAGAAAAAAATCTTAAAATTAGCCCAAGAAAAAGGATACACTATATACAGAAGGGGGAAAAAGTATGACAGCAGCAATGTCACTGGGAAAAAATTCACATGAGAAGAAAATAGAGCAGCATCTTTAAAATACTGAAGGAAATATGCTGTTAACCTGGAATTCTACACCCAGAGAAAATATCTTTCAAAACTAAAAGCTAATTAAGGACTGTTTTAGACATGTAAAAGATCAAAAAGCTGAAATTTATTATCAGGTCCACACTACAAAAAATGTCAAGAAAGTGCTCAGACAGAAAGGAAATTACACAGATTGGAGAGATTAAAAAATGAAATTATGGGGTAAATGTAATTTTTTTCATCATTTAAATGTCCTTAAAAGATAGAGGCTGTTTAAATTAAAATTGTAATAATGGAATGTGAGCTTCCTACCATTTGTACAAAACTCCCTAACCCTAACAATAATTGCACAAAAGTTAGAAGTTATCCTCTATCTCAAGTAGTCGAATATCACTTTAACATAGACTCTCATAATTAAAAAAAAAAAATCAGAAAGAATGTGGAAGATTTTGAAGACCACGATTAACCAACCTGACCTCATTGATGTTTATAGACTACTCCATGAAACAAATGCAGAATACACATTCTTCTCGAGTGCACACAGAGATATATTAACCAGGTCAGGCCATTTTCTGAACCAATAACACATATCTCAATAAACTCAAAAGGACTAGGACTATGTTTGTGACCACAGCAGAATTAAATTAAAACTCATAAACATGCTCGGAAAATCTCCAAATATATAGAAACAAAACAATACACTTCTAAACAACTCACGAGTCAGAGAAGAAACTAAAATTAGAAAGTATTTTCAACTGAGTGACAATGAAAATACAAAATAACAGAATCTGTGGAATACTGCTAAAGTAGTATTAGGAGGGTAATTTATACCAATATTTAGGTGGACGCTTATGCCTATATTAGAAAAGAAGAAATGTCTCAAATCAGTGACCTCAACCTTAACCAACAAGAAAAAAGAATAGCAACTTAAGCCCAAAGTAAGTAAATAAAAGGAAATAATAATACAGATCAGGGGATAAATTAATGAAACAAAAAATGATAAAAGAAAATCAATAAAACCAAGAGCTAGATGTTCGAGATCAGAAAATAGATTAACCTTTAACCAAACTCATCAGCAAAAAAAAAAAAAAAAAGAAGAAGTTACAAACTACCAATATCTGGAATGTAGAAGGTGACACTACTACAAATTCTACAAATACTAAAAGATAATGAGGGAATATTATAAATAATTGATGCCAATAAATTCAACAACTTAGATTAAATATACAAATTCCTCAATAGATGCAAACAATTGAAGCTTATTCAGAAGAAACAGATCACCTGAGTTGCTTTACATCTCTTTAAAAAAACTGCAATTGAAGTTCAAAACACTCCCACAAAGAGAACTCCAGGCCCAGATGGCTTCCTTAGTGAAATCTATCAAACATGTGAGGAAGAAATAATACTAATTCTATATAAATGTTTTCAGAAAACATTACACTAATACCAAATCCAAGACATTACTAGAAAACTTTAGCCCAATATCCCTCATAAACACAGATGCAAAAGTTTAGCAAATCAAATTCAACAGTGTTTAAAAAAAAGAATAATACATCATGACCAAATGGATTTTATATCAGGTATGCAAGTTTGGTTTAATATTCAAAAATTTTTAGGTGTAATTCACCTTATTAGCAAACTTTAAAAAAACCTTCATTCATGTCAAATGATACATTTCCAATACAAACTCTCAGCAAATTAGTAGTAGAAAGGAACTTCTTCAGTCCCATAAAAGCATCTACTAATACAAAAAAAAAAAAAAAACACCTGTAGGTAAGTATCATATGTAATGGTAAATGAGTGACTTTCTCCACTAAGGTCAGGAATAAGACAAAAGATGTCCTGTCTCACCACTTCTAAATAGCATTTTACTAGACTTTCTAGCCAGTACAATAAGGCAAGAGAAGGAAATAAAAGTCACCCAGACTTGAAAAGAAAAAACAAAGCTATTTTAAAATCAGAAGACAAGATCTTCTATGAAGAAAATCTAATAGAAACTATAAAAAAGGGCGGCGCCTTTGGCTCAAAGAGGTAGGCCGCCGGCTCCATATGCTGGAGGAGGTGGGTTCAAACCTAGCCCCAGCCAAAAAAAGCTGCTAGAACTAAAAAGTGAATTTAGTAACCTTACAGGATTCTAGGTCAATATACAAAATAGAGTGTATTTCTATACACTAGCACCAAATTATCAGAAACTGAAATTTTAAAAATGACCATTTAAGGTAGCATGAAAAAGATGACAGATCATTCCAAGTACCAGCAAGGATGTGGAGAGACTAAAATTTTCACATACTGCTAGAAAGAATATAAAATGCCCCAACCACTTTAGAAAAATAGCTTGGTAATCTATCTATCTCTTTCTTTTCTTTCTCTTTCTCTCTCTCTCTCTCTCTCTCTCTCTCTCTCTCTCTCTCTCTCTCTCATCTGCTCTTTCACCCAGGCTAGAGTACAATAGCATAATCATAGCTCTCTGCAGCCAATCTCAAACTGCTGGGCTAATCAATCCTCCTGCCTCAGCCTCCTGAGTAGCTGAGACTTTTGGCACCCATCACCATGTCTAGCTATTTCTCTAAACTTTTTGCAGGGATGAGGGCTCCTTATAGTAATTTCTTAAAAAGTTAAACTCAGGTCAGGCGTGGTGCTCCTACCTGTAATCCCAGCACGTTGGGGATCACTTGAACTCAGGAGCTGAGACCAGCCTAGGCAACACAGCAGGACCTCAACTGTACAAAAAATACAATGAAAATTAGCCAGGCAGGCACCTTTAGTCCCTACTACTCAGAAAGCTGAGGCAGGAGGATCAGTTGAGCCCAAGAGTTTGAGGATGCAGTGAGCTATGATCATGCCACTGCACTCCAGCCTGGTGACAGAATGGGACCCTGTCTCATAAAAAAAAAAAAAGTCAGCTTACACACTCCTAGGTATTTGGCCAAGAAAAATGAAAGCATATATATGCAAATATTTATAGCAGCTTTATTTGTAATAATCAATATCGGAAAGCAACCCAAATTATATCCTCACAATGGAATACTTAGCAACAGAAGAGAAAGAAATATTGATATACACTATAGCATGAAGAACTCTCAATATTATGTTTAATGAAATAAGCTAGATCAAAAAGAGTGCATACTCTATGATTTATTTCAACTGTAAAACTTTTAGGAAATGCAAAGTAGAGTACAATGACAGAAGCAGATCTGTTGGTGCCTGGGAATAGTGTAGGGGTACAAAGCAAGGACAGGCAGGAGGGAGAGAAAACAAAGGAGCACGAGGAAACTTTTAGGGATGATAGGTTTGTTCATTGGTTCATTGGTTGGGGTTTCATAGATAATGCATATCTCTAAACATATAAAATTATACCCTTTAAATTTGTACTGTTCATTATACATAAATTATACCTCAATAAAGTGTCAAAAAACTATGCTGATATTTTTGTCTATGGAAATAGCAATTATTATCAAAATAATTACACTCAATACAGGAAAGATTGCAACGAGAAGGGCACCCTTATATACCACTGTTATGTGCACAAATTGGTAAAATTTTTCTGTGGAAAATTTGGCAAATATAAAAGATATTACAAATGAATTTGTATTCTGTAATTTAGTAATACCACTTTCTAGAATGAGTTCATATTGAAAACATGAAAATAGGGACAAAATATAAGTAAAAAGATGTTTCCAAACTGTTATTTATAATAACAAGATGTGTTTTTATTTTTTTTTTTTCATTTCTCTCTCTTTTTTTTTTTTTATTAAATCATAGCTGTGTACATTAATGCGATCATGGGGCACCATACGCTGGTTTCATAGACCATTTGACACAGTTTCATCACACCGGTTAACATACCTTCCTGGCATTTTCTTAGTTATTGTGTTAAGACATTTACATTCTACATTTACTGAGTTTCACATGTACCCTTGTAAGATGCACTGCAGGTGTAATCCCATCAATCACCCTCCCTCCGCCCTTCTTCCCCCTCCCATTCCCCCTTCCCCCTATTCTTAGGTTATAACTGGGTTATAGCTTTCATGTAAAAGCCATAAATTAGTTTCATAGTAGGGCTGAGTACATTGGATACATTTTCTTCCATTCTTGAGATACTTAACTAAGAAGATTATGTTCCAGCTCCATCCATGTAAACATGAAAGAGGTAAAGTAAGGAAGTTGCAAATAAATGATCACAAAGCCACTCAAGGGAATATTACTCAAACATTCAAATTATGCTAAGAAAGAATTTTAATAATAGAGGAAACTAAAATATATTTCAAAAGATAAATAGTGACTTTCTGTAAGGTGATTGGTACCTTTATACATTTTCATACTTTCTGTAGCAAGCATGTATTACTTTTATAAATTAAAATAAATACTCTTCTTTACAAGAAGTAAGAAGGTAGCTTCATAAATATTGGCAGAACCAGCATCTGGTACTCATCTTACTAGTATCTTTGCTGCTAACATGGCCATTGGTAGAATAAATGTTTCCCAAAAAGAAGAAAGTTTTAACTGCTCTAAAATGTTTTCACTTGTGATTAGATAACCAGTCACTCATTTCTGACTGATATAGTCTCAGACCCTTTAAACAACTACTTTCCTTTTTCAAGCTCTCATTAAAACCTCATCTTTTAATTTCAGCAAATATTCTCCAAAGGAGAAGACAGATTGTAAAAATTTAAAGAATAAACAATAAAAATGTTTGCAATAAATATGAAAAAGTAATATATACACAATCTGCTATCACTAATTAATAAAAATACTGATCTTGCCAAAAAAGTAAACAAGGAAATAAAATAGGTCTATAGAACTATAAATAATCAATTAATATGTTAAGGAAGTCTATCTGAATTAGCAATCAAACAAAAGCAAATTTAAACATCACTGTCATTTTCAATCTTTCAGTGAGTGTCATTTAAATCTTTCCAAAGTTTGAAAAATAATGACTCTTGAAATTGGCAAAGATGCAGTGAAATCAAGCACATACCAATACTATCTTTGTCCATCCATACTGCAATACCAGAATACCACAGACTGGATGCTTCTAAACAACAGAAATTCATTTATTTGGGAAGTCCAAAATCAAGGAGCTAACAGTCTGGCAAGAGCCAAGTTTCTGG
Organism: Loris lydekkerianus; assembly: GCA_963574355.1. Lineage (NCBI taxonomy): Eukaryota > Metazoa > Chordata > Mammalia > Primates > Lorisidae > Loris > Loris lydekkerianus. Next base: position 23,004 of record CAUYPK010102384.1, on the reverse strand, counting down.
TTCATGGATGGTGCCTACTTGCTATGTCCTCTCATGGTAAAAAGAGTGAGGGAGTCTCTCTGGGCCCTGTTTTATTAATATAAGGGCACTAATCCCACTCATGAGGGCTCCATTCCTTGACCTAATCATTTCCCAAAGACTCCACCTTCTTATCTACATCACCTTGGGAGTTAGGATTTTAACATATGAATTTTAGGGGGACACAAACTTTCAGACCATAGCAAATACCATTGTCAGGTGGGCTAAAATGGTACAAATTTTCTCAAGGACAATGACTCAAAGATTTGTGCAAGAAAACACGTTCATGAAAGCATTATCTATGGTACCAAAAAGATCAGAAATAACCTAACTATCAACAATAAGGATGATTTAAAATAATTATGTTGCATATATGCAATAGAATATTATGAGGCTGTTAAAAGTCAGGTTTTTAAATAATATTTAGAAACAAAGAAAATGTTTATGATATAAAGGTGAATGAAAAAATGACTATATAAACACTTAATTGTGCTAAGTATGAGGGGGAAGCAATGGAGACAGAGAGAGAGAGTAAAAAACAAAGGAAATATCCACATGTATTAACATCATGAGGAAGGAGGATAATATTATTAGCAATTTCTTTGTATAGTGCTTTTCTATGTTTCTAATTTTTTCTATCATTTATTATTAGAAAAGTTAATGTTACCGAACTTCAAGGAAAAAATATGAGAAATAGGAGAGTAAAAAAAATAGAGATGCTAAATGACTCTCAGCCACAGATACTCAAATTAAAAGGTACACAATTAGGCTCATCATCTTTCCCCCAAATTTCCATTTTGTTTAATAATGTTACCTCTTTGACTAATTTCTCTATTTCAACAACTAATATATTGAGTGTGTAGTATAAGGTAGGCACTGTGGTAAGCAATGGGGGTGCAACAACAAATAAGATGTGGACCCTGCCTCCTGCCTGCAAGAATCTTCTGGTACTGTGATAGAGATAGACAATCATGCTATATAATATCATACAACGTAAGTGTTATTTAATGAGAATTTGAACAAATGCTACAAGGGTACAGATGAAAGAAAACTAACCTGGTCTTGGGTAGTCAGAAGAGTCTTTCTATAGCAGATAATATGTAAACTGAGTCCCAAAGACTGAAAAGAGTCAGATGAAAAAGAACAGTTCATAGCATGTGTTTCATTCAGGACATGAGACCTGTTGGTACAAAGGCCAACAGGCTCAATGTGGCAACTGCAAGCAAACACGTGAGAATGGACTTTATTATAAAAATCTTTGAAAACCCTTAAGGAATTGGGACTTTATTCTGCATCAATGAGAAACCACTAAAGAGTTTTCACTAGCACCAAGTAAGTACTCAACATATATGCAACTAAGATTCTGAGAAACAGAGCTCCTCTCCCACACACATCCAAATATTTTTCAGAGTAGAGCCACATTGTTCATACATGAGTGCAGGTATTGCTTGCTCTTACCACCATGCCTGGCCTCTGCCATTTTGAAGCTTCAACACAGTTGCTGTGAACTATGTCAAAGATCGTTATTGTTACCACCTGCTTTGGGGCACACATTCCTCTTGTTGATGACACTTGCCGCTGATGCATTTAACCCTTTGTAATACCTCTTCTGCTGGTCAATGTACCATGAAATAAAGAAGAAAAGTTGTCCTTCTGCGGTTGTGCTTTGTTGGGAGGAATTTGTGGAAGAGGAGACGATGGCCTGCAGTAGTGTGGCGTGGGTAGAGATGTCACAGAGTTCAGTAACACTGCTCTATTGTTTCTAGGGAGCCTTTTTGTCTAGCCCTTTTGTTTCTAGGGAGTGCTCCCACCAGAGTAATTGGATCAGAAGTTTCAAGTAACAACTTTCATTATATTACCCAAGACTAGTTGCTGCCTTCCAGAGTTTAGAAACTACTGCATAGTTTGGATATTTATGCTGGTTTCTTTTTTCATTGTGTGTAGCTCACTCTCAGGAAATCTTCAGTCATTCATTCTGATTTGACTTGTTTTAGGTATCCCAGATATCTGTTACATGAGATATATCTAAATGCCACTTGCAGAAACCCTTTGGATTCTTTTTCTAGCAGCTTCTGCAGCCCCCATTACATCAACAAAGCTAAATGGATACCAGAAATTTCAGTGGAGTGGATCCACCTATGCATATGTTCCTCAGTTATAACCCTACCAAGGCAAACATTGCTCCTTACACAGAGAAGGCTACAGACCAGATGGCAGTGGAATTTAGGGTAATTTTGTTTCTAGTTTCTTATTTTCATTTTCTAACTTTTTTCTCAGAAGCCAGAATTGCCTGTAAAAAAAAAAAATCATCATAAAAATACAAGTAAATCTTCTTTGAAGGCCATTTGGCAGTATCAGACAAAGCTTTGCCACACCCTATACACATAGATATATTCCCTGAAAGCTACACAAATGGATGAATGAGGTTGTGCAAGGTAGCATAATTTGTAATAGCAAATATCCACAAATATCCTAAATGTTTGTCAATAGGGTAAGATTAAATTCTGGTATATTCATCTCAGGTGCTAAAAATAATGAAATAGATTTCTCTCTCTCTCTCTGAGCCCATTTTCTAAAAGAATATGTGAAACTAGGTAATTTAAAAAGAAAATAAATTTATTTCTTACAGTTATGGAGGCTGAGAAGTTCAACGTTGAGGGGCTGCATCTGGTGAGCACCTTCTTGCTAGTGGGGACACTGCAGAGCTCTGAGGTACCACAGGGCCTCACATGGCAATGGGCACTATTAATAGCTTAGGTCTCTCTTCCTCTTCTTGTAAAGCCATGCACCCCACTGCCTTGATAACCCATTCATCCATGCCTAGATTAATCCATTGCTGAGGACAGAACACTCATCACCCAATCACCCTCTAACGGCCCCATCTCTCAATATTGCCAGGTTGGAGATTAAGTTTCAAATTGATTTTTGTAAGAAACAAACATTCAGAACATAATAATGTCTATCTACTGATTTATATTATATTCAAGTTGTATGAAAAAAAAAAACCAGTTGCAAAATAGCTATCTGTAGTGTGATATCATTTGAGGAGAAAGATGGATGGATAAATTGATAGATAATAGACAGGCAGATAAAGGACAGATAGGAATATGCATAGCAAATGTCTGGAAGAATTTGGTGGGATATTGTGACCTTTCACTTACTGTATTGTGCTATGGGCACTGCATGTTTCTTGGTACTCATCCCATGAGACCCATGTTCAGGCCAATATTCCCCAAGATACCAGGCTCTTTTATGAACCCTGACACTTGCTATGTTTTTTCTTCCTTCCCACTCTCCTTTAATTTTATGAACTACTGTTTTTCCAGGAAAGACTCCAACTCAGTGTTATTCCCCCAATGCTGCCTTCAGAGCTCTCTCTGTTTTCATTATCTGCTAGCACTTTCCACATTTTATTGTTATGTATGTGTCTTTACAAGCCTCCTTCCCTCACTGAAAGGTAAGCTTCTCCAAACAGGATGACTTGACATCTTCATACTTCAAAATCTAAAGCCATGCCTGGCACCTAATGAATACCTGCTATATGTAGTGTGCTATTGAAAAAAATAAGCGACCTTTCTAAATACAAAAGCCTAATCTCCTAGAAATAGGGAATTAGCATCAACACCCTAATCTGTTAATAAATCCAGAATTTCTTTTAAAACAAATGCCCATTTTTTAAAAAAAATGTGATATAAAAAGACATTGAGACCTCATATTATTAAAATAAGGTTGTAAGCTAAATAGATGCTTTGAAACACGTGAATATCTTGAGCAAATGTTCAGTCTTAGTCATTACTTTAAGGAATTATTCTGCATTAAATCTTAAGAATTATTTTCCATTTCAACTAATTTCCCAACTTTTCTTTATACAGGGAAAAGATACAAATGACTGGTTTTTAATGGGGTTTGTCAGTTCTAATTATACATCTTATTTTAAAAAGACTCAAACGATCATGGAGTTGGTTAAAGGTCATATATTCCATGATGTTTTTATATTAAAACTTCTATTCTTGTCTGCTTTTGCTGTAGCTCAGACATAAAAATGGGTAAGGAAAGGAGCAAAATTTGATTGACACCCAACACTAATGGTAACCAACCCTCTCCAAAGAGACTACAGCGGAATGTGAATAATGACATAAATCATAATAGAAAGTGAAAATCAGTTTGTTTCCACATATGGCACATGCTGCGCGATTTCATCAATGCAGGAAACATAAGGATGATTGATGGATAGCATGTTGCTTGGATCAAAGTGTTGTGCCTCAGAGTCACTTCTGCCTTTAGCGAATCACAATAGAGTCCTTTTGTCATTTTAATAATGTTGGAGGCAGATGACTATTATGATACAGAGAAATGACAATGCATTTTATTATAAAATTCTCATGGACAGATGTGGTTTCAAGTATTTTCTTCTATTGTCCCATGGATATATTGTTCATGCAATGTGCCCCAACTTTTATTTCTGAAAACATTGGCTATTAAAGTTATAGACTAATTTTATATAAGTAACATAGGAAGATTATGTGTTGTTTGGGGGGGGAGATTAAATCAGTCCTGTTAAGTCTTCAAAATAAACTGTAGGACCGTTCTGTAATAACAAGTGACTTTCATGGAAAAAAATGGACTACAAGTGACTATTGTTCTCATTTATCTAACTACCTACCTACCTACCTACAGAGAAAGAGAGAGAGCAAGAGAGAGAGAGATCAATCTCAGTACCTGGTACCATTTCTTATGCAAAATAAAAGACTTAAATTAAGAAAAAAAAAATGTCTTTAGGTCCCTCAGCAAAATTACACTTCTTTTTCTATTAGTAATCTAGTTTTGCATTTGCCTAGAGTTGGTGATTTTCAGGGGTGGTTTCACACACCCTCTAAGATTTACAATTGAGGTCATGCTCAACTTCTTTCAAAGTCAACAATGAAGCTCTTGAATTTTCAACATACCAACACCCACAAACTCTGCCATCCACTGCCCACACTACCCTCTGGACCTCAAATCATTTCTTTGGTTCTTTGGTACTCCATTTGTTTGCTTTTGTGACATCTGTCCTGGAAATCAAAAAGTGCCTTTGTTCATGTTTTTATTGAATTTCAAAACTCAAATGTTTGGAATGAGGAAAAATATAGCTGAAAAACAAACTTTCTATGTTTCATCCCTGAATAACCCAGATGAATGTGATGCTTTACTACTCATCTCTTATAAAGAAGTTTTAAGTTTCATCTGAATTGTGAAAAATCTGAAGTATAAACAATGTAATTGGATATCAGCATTAGATATCATATACTAGTTTTTTCCATCTAAAAAAGTATGTATACTTCAATTAAGTAAAATATACATAGGGTACATATATATTTATTTAAGTATGTATACTTACATAGTTAAAGTAACAGGTTTATCAAGATATGACTCATATACCATACAATTCATCCATTTAAAGTATATTATTTAAAGGTTTTTTAATATATTAACAGGGTTGTGCACAATTTTAGAACATTTTCAGCACCCCATAAAAACTCATGTGCAGGCTAGTTGTCACCTCCTATCCCCCAGCCTTAAGCAACCATTAATTGACTTTCTGTCTCTATAGTTTTGCCTATTCTGGACATTTCCTATCATGGAATCATAAAATATGTGATCTTTTGTGCCTGGTTTCTTTATTTTAGTATAATATTTTAAGATTCACTCATGGGGTATTACCTATCAGCACTCCATTCTTTTTCTAGCCAAATAATACCTCATAGTATGAATATGCATGTACATTATGTTTATCCATTCATCAGTTTACAGATATTTGGATGGTTCTACCCTTTGGCTATTATACATAATGCTGCTATAAACGTTCATGTACAACTTTTTTGTGTGAGTATATATTTTAACTATCTTTTAGATATTTACCTAGGATTGCTAGATGATATGGTAATTCTGGGCTTACATGTTTGAACAACTGCCACTGCCAAGCTTTTCAATGCCAAATGGCTACACCATTTTACATTCCCATGACCAGTATATGAAGCTCCAATTTTTCAAGATTCTCACCAACACTTTTTTTTATAATGAGTTTTTCTTTGTCACCCCAGGAAGAGTGCAGTGCCATCATCATAGCTCACTGCAGCCCCAAACTCTTGGGCTCAAGTGATCCTCCTGCCTCAGCCTCCCAAGTAGCTGGGACTACAGGCATGCACCACCATGCCTGGCTAATTTTTTCTATTTTTAGTAGAGACAGGGTCTCATTATTTCTTAGACTGGTATCAAATTCCTGGCCTCAAGCAATTATCCTACCATGGCCTCCCAGAGTTATAACTATCAGAGATTAATGACCAGTCCACCTGCCTTCTAACATTGTGCATATTCTACAGGGACAATATTTCCTGGATCAACCAGGATGATGCAGTATAAAACACCACATCTACCATCAATCATTAGTTGTGTGGACAGACCCTAGGCTGGTGCTTACAATTCCTACCTCCTGGTGTCTGCAACTCTGTAAATACTCACAATCTGAGAGTAGATGGCACCTGTCACTTGCTTCTGATTAACAGAATGCAGCAAAGGTAATGAAAATCACGCCTATAATTATGCTATATTATATGAGACTGAGTTCTAGTGGCCTGGAGCAAGCAAAACTCTCCTGCCAACTTGAAGAAGCAAAGAGCCAAGTAGTGAACTAGTAGAGAGGACCACAAAGACCTCTGTGAATGGTCTGTGAAGGAGCAGCAAACTTAGATAAAGACACATCAATCACAGGCATGGCAAATTCTCGCTGCCAGATTCGAACTACACCCTTTATTGTTTCTCAATCTCGGCACTGTTGACATTTCAGACCAGATGAGGGTTTGCACAGGGATCTCCAGTGCATTGTAATAGCTCTGGCTGCATTCTGGCCTCTTCCCACTAACTGCTAACCATTCTCCCTGAATTGTGACAATCAAGAATATCTCCAGGCATTGCCAAACGCACTCTGGAGTTAAAATGCCCTGCTTGAGAACCGCTAGGATAAGAGCTACTGCAGCACTAAGTTTTGTTGGTCAAAGGGAAATCTTAAAAAGGAGAAAAGATAAGCTTTGGGCACAGTTAATTTCCACACTAGAAAGTATGTTTTCTAACTAACATCCCCAGTTTCAAAGTTGGTGTTTGCAGCCCAATGTTTGTTTTTTTTTTTTTTTCTTTTTCACTTTTTAACAATATAGAAGCATTTGACTTGACCACTAAATAACACAGTGTAGATGTGTGTTCTATTCGAATAGTTTCCATCCATGAAAAGACAGATCTTGGGAGCCTCTTTATAAAGAACTAAGTACAAAGAGGGTCTTCTGAAAATATTTGCTTAGAGTTCAAGAATCTGTTCCCATCATATTTTAGCATAAGTTGCTGCGCTGAATACAGTATTATGGCCCACGTAATATTATGAGATATTAATGCCAATAAGATATCATGTAAGTAGCACCACTTAAGCACAGAATTATTTCAAAACTGATGCACTATACATAGTTCTACTAGCATAACAAGTCCTCTGGTAACAGAGCTATTTTTAAATAAAGTTGATCAGAATAAGAATAAATGGTACATTCTTGCCACCAGTGTTTATAATAGGTTAAGGACACAATAGGTTAAGGGAAAGATTCAATAGCTCTAGTTACAGACATGACAGGCTCATTGTCTAATGGGAGAGACAGAAGAATAGATGAATAAATAGGTGAGGTAAATATAATAATATGGTACACACAGGCACTGTGGAAGCTGATAGACAAGGCACCTAACTCAGCCTGGATATCAGTAAGCTCCCATGAGTAGTGAAGAGATTGGAGAAGTGTGCATCAAGCAGAAACATGGACAGAACTGCAACTCAGGTAAGAATGAAAGAGAGAACAAGTGTACCCCAGGAAATGAGGCGGGGTGGGCAGGAGGGGCCAGCTGATGAAGTTAATGGTGACTTTTATGACACGCTTGAAAATTCAGTGAAAGGGATCACTCCAGATTTCATGGTGGGCTGTGACATAATCATATTTACATTTCTGCAAGCACTGACCTCTGCCAGGGGCATGGACTGGGAGGGGCAGATGACTCTTGAGTCAGGAAGACTTTAGAAGGGTGAGGTACAATAGTGCAGAAGATATTCATCAAAGCAGGAATGCGGAGAGAGGACCAAGGGTTTGCACACTTTTCACCTGCTTCCTCAGGGCTGGACCAAGAGAAGAAATAGAGAAAGAAGAAGTAGGTACCTTTATGAAGAGAACTTTCTTTTTCAGGAAAAGGAGAGGCTGGAGTAATGGCTTAGCTCAGGGAGATAAACAGGACTCTGAGCCCCATAAAAGCAAGGATTTATTTAGGGACTGGCCACTGACAAAGACCTTCAGATCCTGTCTCTCTCAAAAGAAAAGAAAGAGAGAAAGAATCTGCCCACTTGGGTTCTGCAGGAAGGAAAAGAACCTTTCTAAATGTTTTATATAATTACTTTTATCATATAGAGCATAAACTTACTACCCTCATAAGAGATGTTGTTTGGAACACATATTCATGAAAAAGGAATTATCATACTTTAGAAAGTCAATCTGTCTGCTATTGTCAAATATTGCCCTTAGTACCTCTGAGGAAAATCACCAATGTAGATGTGCATGTAAACCACACTTCATTTTTCTCCCCTAAGCCTACCTTGCAGACATCACTCTGTTTGGCAAACAATAAGTAATCTATTTTATACATTTGTGCTGAATAAAAACTGCTGGATTCAATTATATTGCAAGTGGCAGAGCAATAACCCATAAACATGGAAAGCGGCAAGGTGCTCAAACTACAGACTTAAACACTTTCTGGGCATATATTTATTGTGAATGTCAAGGTGCTCTTCTATAATAAAAATGTTCTTTAGGTGTGTCATGGTGACGACTTGGCACTAGCTTGCAAGTTTAAGCAAAGACTCATTTCTCATCCATTTCAGGCCCAACAAATGGGCTAATTTTTAGACGACGGGAAGCAGAGATAGAATGTGATAGCCTTGCTTATATAAATAGAGCCCTGAAAGACTCAAAAATTTAGAGTTTGTCCAGAAACTAGAACTATACTTATCATTGCCTACATCATTTAAAATAAAACACACTCTAGATTGAATGTGAATTGGCAGAACTGCTCTGATTATTTCTATTTTCAAGTTATCTAGGCTGATCTAAAGTTTAAATACATTTTTAACCTTAATTAAATGAAACACTTGAATTATACAAGCCATTTAATACTTAGTTGGAAATTGAAAAACAGATACCATGAAATCCCTAGGTAAAAAGAAATATCAAGCAACATCTGCTAGTCCCATTTCTCTATCACATGGGATGGATGTGTTTATAAAGACCCGAATCTTTAAATAACCAAATGTCTCTGAAACAATTGAAAAAAAAAAAATCTTTTTTCACAGTATTGCTGGTTGAAGAAAAGGCCTGGAGATCCCTACAGACCTATTGCCAAGAAATTTTCATTTCATGGGGACATGAAGATGGGACAGCATCTACCACAGGTGTTCCAATCTTCACTTCTTAGAACTTAGAAACTCCTAGGAAGGCAGACGGAAACTTAACTGCTTGTGGGGGCTGTGCCAAGAAGGAAGGAGTGCTTCCTATTTTGTATGAGTTACATAGTGATATGTTTATGGAGGTTTTTCTACCTGACATTCAGCAGTTCTGTTTTATAGGGATGAAAAGTGATTTTAATAAGTTATGGGAAAATTAGAGCAGAGTACCTTACACAGACTCAACAAATAGTGCTGAATGAATTAATACATGGCAGCACTCTGCCTCACAAAATAAAGCATCAGAAACAGAATTTGAAAGCTATAAGAAGCCTTAAAGATCATCTATTTTGGCATCTTGTGGCACCAAACACATCAACTTTTAGAGATGAGTAAGAAAAGACCAGGGAGGTTAAATAATTTGCCCAAGCTTTGGTGGTTAATTTAAGAGTGGGAATTACAAGCCAGGTGTGGTGGCTCATGCCTGTACTCCTAGAACTTTAGGAGGCTGAGGCACGTGGATTGCTTGAGCTCAGGAGTTTATGATCAGCCTGAACAAGAGTAAGACTCTGTCTCTAAAAATAGACAGGCATTGTGGCAGGTGCCTGTAGTCCCAGCTACTTGAGAGGCCAAGGCAAGAGAATTGCTTGAGCCCAAGAGTTTGAGGTTGCTGTGAGCTATGATGCGACAGCACTCTACCAAGAGCAACAAAATGAGACTCTGTCTCAAAAAAAAGAGAAAGAAATGAGAATTACAGATGCAACACAAATGAAAGTTCTTATTTATCTGCTTACTCACTAGACAGTCTGCTGACTTATTTCTCTTTATATGTACTAGGACTTCCCTTTGGCGTGTACATTATTGGTACTCAGTAAATATGCATGAAATTAATTTATTATTTATATTATTTATTCATTTATTCATTGACTCCTCTATATCTAAATAGCTGTGTCAGGCATCAAGTATATCATCATTTAGATGATGCTCTCCTTCCAAATAAAATATACTAGAATCAAATACATATGTTTGTTTCTTGCAGAAAAATTAATATTCCTACATAAAATCATGTCATTAGCCTGTCTAGCACTACATTCTGCCTCCAACACAAATCACTAGCTAGGATTTCTGTGGGGAAATGTAATCTCCCATCTCAAAGCCCATTTATCCCATTACTATGGGGTTCTCAAATGACTGACAACCTCAGGCTGTCAGTTTCATGAGATTAGGCCACCCTTGTTATAGTAGTTTACATAACCACGAATGTTCCTGAGTAACTGCAAAAGAATTCAGCTTATTCAAAATAGCTGTAACTGTCAACTCCATGAACAGCTCACTGAATTCCATGGTGAGCATAATATAGAATGCTTCTGTTTACCTTCATATAAAATGCTTCTATTTACCTTCATGTTATTTATGGCATATGCCCTTCGACTGAATTACTTGTCTTTTATCCACTTTACCTTTTAACTTGATAAATTTTCAGCCCAGCAGTCTAGTTTCAGCCTTTCAAGTATCAGATTAGCCTAGTTTAGGACTTTATTTTAAACAACATCAAGTACTTTGTATTTGTCCTTGTAGTGTTCCACACTGCATCCTTGTGAGATTACTATAAGCAAAGAGGGATCATACTTCATCCTGAATCACAGGCATCCTACAGATTAATTTGTTGTATCAAATATAGTTGAAAATATTGTAAAAAGAATTCTAGATCTGTCAAGATGACAATCAATACACTTTTATTTCCTGTTAGCCAGAAGTTCTCAAACTTAACTATGCATGAAAATTTCCTGGACAGCTTGTAAAAAGACATATTGTCAAGTGGAAGCAACTCCATAGATGACTGGATAAATAAAATGTGATGTATACATATAATGGAATGTCATTCAGCCTTAAAAAGGAAAGACATTCTGATCTATGCTACATAGATAACCCTTTCATGTTAAATGAAATAAGCCGGTCATGAGGCAAGTGTGTGATTTCACTTACATAAGGTACCTAGAGTAGTCAAATTCACAGAAACAGAAAAGAGAATGATAGTTGCCAGGGATTGAGGGGAATAGAAACTGGGGAATTATTGTTAAGGGGCATAGAGTTTCAGTTTTGCAAGACCAGAGTAGTTCTGGAGATTGATTAAACCACAATGTGAAGTTACTTAGGACTACTGAACCATACACTTAGAAATGGTTAAGATTCTCACCACAAAAAAATGAAATGTATGTGAGGTAATACATATGTTAATTAGCTTGATTTAGCCATTTCACAATGCATACTATATCAAAGCAACATGTATACGATAAATATATACAATTTTGTCAGTTAAAAATGAATCTTAAAGAGCTGGGCATGGTGGCTCTGGCCTGGAATCCTAGCACTCTGGGAGGCTGAGGTGGGTGGATCACCTAAGCTCTGGAGTTCAAGACCAACCTGAGCAAGAGCAAATCCCTTCTCTATTAAAAATAGAAAAAGTAGCTGGGCACTCTGGCAGGCACCTGTAGTCCCACCTATGAGGGAGACTGAGGTAAGAGAATCACTTGAGGCCAAGAGTTTAAGGTTGCTATGATTGAGGAGCTATGACAATGCCAAGGCACTTTATCCACCTCAAAAAAAAAAGGGGGGGGAGTCTTAAAAATGGTTAGATGGTAATTTTTCTGATATTCTGTATATTTTACCCCAATTACACCCATACACACAGAGAGAAATTGCCAGGTCCTACACCCAGAGTTATTGATATAGCAGATCTGAGATGGGGCCTGAGAATTTGCATTTCCAATCAGTTCCTGGGTTTTTCTGATGCTGCTGATTCTAAACCTGTAGTCTGAGAACCACTGCGATGAACAAAGTTAGTGACAACTCCAAAAATTCTATATAAAAGAGTTTTGGGGTAACAGCCTGGTTAGGAGAAGGGCGAGGGTATGTGACTTCAGTTAGCACAGCAAGCAGCTTGTCTTTAGATCGTATGTTCATTTAAAGAAGTTTTAATGGAAGCGCTGAAGAAACAATGACTAGCTGCACATACCTCCAAGCCACCTCTTTGTGACACAGCTGTACCTAACTAATCGTTCAGGGCATCTCATCAGTCCTCAGCATAAGTGGAGGGATATAAGAACTTGACATTTTTGTGCTTAGATACATTCTCCTATTATTCCACACTTTTTCTTTTAAATTGGAAGAAGAGTAAATAGGCATCCACAAAAAGAATACAGGAAAACTATGAAACATAAATCAAGTGAAGAGCTGTGTATTGAATACCTACTATAAACAGAACGGCTATGTATTGCTTTCCACAAATTAAGCATGAAGCAAAGTGATAACCTGTATCAAATTAAAATTCCTAATGCTCTCTGGGGTGTGGTAGACTGGCAATTCCATCAGTTGCTTTTGAGAGTATATGTTACTACATGCACCCTGGAAGGATTTGAGAATATATGTGAAATCTCCATATCCTTTTACTCAGTAAATCCCACTTGTAGAGATACATCCTAAAGAAATAAAAGTGCAAACTATAAAAGTATTTATGATGATAAATCCTAGCAAAACCTGGAAACAACTTAAATGTGAGGGTGAACATCAGTGAGAGGCTAGATTATAACAGTTACAGTACATTCAGACTACAGAATTTGTAGCTGTCCCACAACCTTTTCTCAGCTTCTTTCATTCTCTTTGTTTCTGACAGTACCAATCAAAGAACCCCCACCTTCTCTGGCACAGATGAGGTAGGTATTCATGATTCAGTCAGAGGCACAGTCTTTTTATGAAGACAGATGTGGATAATTGACAAGAGAAGGCCTCTTACTTTGTGAAATTGCACACTGTAAAGGCAATGAAAAAATTCCACTAGGGGAAGCAGGGGTGATAGATGGAGAGAGAAGGATTCTTATCAATATTGGTTGAGTCCCTGGATCCTACCATACCTGAAGCTAGCAAGACTACCTTTGACCTCCCACTCATAGGAATCAATGAATGCCTCACTTTTTTTCTTAAACTTACAACTAAGACATTCTTTACTAATATGCTATCACTAAAAACCATATTTTACATGAATATATAAGAATACAGGATATATGTATTCCTGACTTGTAGTGAGAGTAGTTATTTCCCAGCCTGTCATAATGGCCACTGTAGCCTGACACCATTTCATGAGAAATAAGTTCTTCCTTTTTAAAAATATATGTTAAAAATACATATTATTAACTTAATTTAACATATACCCACCTAAGGAACATTAAAATGCCTTATGAGATTGTAGTGTTATAGATAATTGAATATTTTACTTTTGAAGATTCTTCACTTAAAAAAAATTACCAGTATCTTAATTTCCTGGCTATTGAATATTCTAAGAGAAAAGGTTTATTGCATTAAATATAAGTACATGTTTCACAGCTCACTTTTTGGAATATGGTATAATCCCTATGAGGAGAAATATGGAAATATTTAACAAAATTACATATGCATTGTCTTTGAGCCAGCAATGCCAATTCTAAGGATCTATTCCAAAGATATGGTGGCAAAATATGAAAACATTAATGCACAGCCTATTAATTGCAGTATATTTGTAATAGGAAAGTTTAGAAATAACCTAAATGTCTGCTAATAGAGGACTGATGGAATAAACTAAGGTATATCTACACAATTGAATAGTATCACCTGTAAAAAGAAATGGGTAAGATGTTGACACAGTATACTACATGGAGATCTCCAGAATATATGTAGTGAAAAAAAGCCATGTGCAAAGCAGAAAACAGTACATACCGAGAGCATTATCATTTGTGAAATAAGGAAGCACATAAGTTCATTTTAAAAAAATAACTAGTACAAATAATTAGTCAACATTGAAAAGCAAAATAAAAGCACAGTGAGATACCAGAATGGGTAAAATTAACATACCAGAAATTTTAAAGTACTGGCAAATATAAGGAACAAATGAAACAAATGTTGGAAGCATAAATTGGAACATCCACTTTTAGAAATTCTTTGGCAATATCTACTAAAGTTTGAACATACACATACCACATGACCCAGCAATTCTACTCCTGGGAATATATACACCAGAAGTATATATATTTATTTAAAAGTGTGTAGAAAACTGTATTAAGAAGCACTACTGGTTAAAGCCAAAAATGAGAAACTCATATCTCCATCAACAGCAAGATGGATCAATAAATTATGGTGGACTGTATATGCCATTCAATAGAATATGTTAACAGCAACCAAAAAAAGTAAACACTTCTACTACATTCAATTTGGATGGCTCTCATAAATACATTGTTGAGTGAAAGAAACCTAGCACCAAAGAACACATACTGTCTTATTCCACTTACAGTTGAACATCTGGAAAAACTAATCCACAGTGTTTTAGGAAGGCAGTTGAGACACTCTCTAGGGAGAAGATGTAGGGTGTCTGGGGTGCTGATGATATTCTATTTTTACACATGGATAAGGGATATGTGAGTGTATCCAATTTATGAGAATCCGTCAAGCTATATATTTATGGTATGCTTACTTCACTGTATATATATTATACTTTTAAAACATTTAAAAACATAACTAGATCTGAAGGAAGGGAGGGAGCAGGGTAAGTGGAGGGGCTGGAAAGTAAGACTTCTCTGACTTTGCCTTGTTACATAATTTTGGCTTTGGAATCCAGTACATGATTTACACATTCAAAGAAATAAATTCAATCAAAAGAAGGAAAATATATATTAATAGATGGATGTATTAAATGGAGATAATTTAAACTGTATCAGGCCAGGTGTTAGATTCTAAGGGAAGTGTGTATGTGTGTGTGTGTATTTTAGAGTTTAACATAAGTCTGAAAATGGATGAGGTCGAGTCCTCTGACATGCTAGAATGATAATTCTAGATTTGGTCCATCAGCTTGAAAAAAAAAATCATCAATGCTAAAAGCTCAAGCCCTAGGGAAGCAAAGAAAGAAGGTAGAAAAATGGACAGCTGGCAAAGCACTTGTCATTATCCAAAACAAACAGATGTACTGTGGTTAGGCACGTACTAACCTAATGGCTTTTTGGAATTGACGAAAATGTGTTTGAGAAGTTATAATATCAAGCCTGGCAGCTCTGTGAGCTGAGCAATAAACGCAGTGCCCAGACAGAGCTCCTGCCCATTTGGCCTTGGGGTGAGTCAGTTATTCAGTTACGTTTAATACTAATGACCATAGAACTGAGCAGAATGGTGAATTAAAAGATAGTCAAATGGTTCATAAATGCTTTTTTTTTTTTTTCATCATGAACTACTTTGTAGCCAAGAGTTTCCCAATGGTCCTAACTAATGTAGGGTGGAGGATAATGGGAAGAATACTAGAAACTTCAGGATTGAGAGAGTCAGGATTTGAGAGAGTCAAGCAACGCGATTGATTATACAGGTGTGTATACCGGGCAATCCAAATCGAATCTGTAGACAATTGTGACCCACAGTGGATCCTCTACCACAAACAGGGTCAGAAATCAGAACTCTCTTCTAGTTGTGGGGGTTCAAATCTAGCTCGCAACTTACTAATTTTGTTACTTTTGCTATGTTCCTTAAGCCCCTTAGGTCTTAGCTTTCGTCATCTGTAAAATGATAAGACACCGTTGGGTTCTAAGATTAGATCAGATAAGGCACATGAAGAATTAGTACACAGTCTAAGTGTTTAAGACATATTAACATAATCCTGCTCTCACCCTATAGCTTATCTTTTTAACTAGAAAAAAAAGTGAATGGGATTGATAAACATTTATTCAGCACCTACTATGTGTTAGTGCTTCACTAACCATTTAAATGATTATACTAATTTATTTAATCTTTACAAAACTCTTCTGAGGTTACAAATAAAGGAATGATATTTGAAGTTATATAGCAAATAAATAGCAGAACAAGGATTTCAGCCCAGAGCTCACTGGCTTCAAAAATTATTTTTCTGTTACTATAAGAAAGCAATTATCAAAATGAAAAAAGAACCATATCAGGATGATTGCCAAGAAAGCATTCATCAGCCTCGTAAATTAGCTCACGCACACATATCAAGAACTAAGCAAAAGGGCTTACTCCTACTCAGAATGGACGGAGACAGTGCTATCTGGAAGATGGAGGCAGCTGGAATGGATCAAGCATGGGTGAGCTGGAGTTGGTGGCCTGGAGAACAGTGCCTAGCACCATAAGTGTCTGTTGAGTGAATGAGGGCATTTAACGCAGGAAAAATGTTTCCTGTTACTGTAAGTCCCTAGGTAAAGCTAAGGTATGAATTTAGGGAACCAGGACAAACAAGAGGAGTTAGGCCAAAGGAGCATATATTCTAACCAAAGCCAGAGATCATAGAACAAAAATTTTAAAATGTCCAGAAAATTTTAGAAAAGACAAGGAGTTGTTACAGACATAAGCAAAAGGTGGGCTCTTATTTGATGTTCAGAGTTCAAGGTCAGCCAGGGATCATAGGTGGAGAAGAATAGATGTGTAAGGCGTGGACCAGTGCAGTTCAGGCTGGTCAGCAGAAGCAGGGAGAGAAGAAAATATAGACTAAGAGGCGAAAACAGCTTTCTTCTGTGGATCCAATGACAGCAGCATTTGCCCACTCTTCTGGTTTTAGATAATGTAGTAATTAGGTATTATTTCATGGAACTTTCAATGTGTGATCTGGTTCACATTGTAAATTTTATTTTTCTTACTGTGGGCATGACCAAAATACTTTCAAATCTTCTGCTTTAGGGACTATGGGACATACTCGAAAAGTATACCGTTGTCAATGGCAGTTAGAGAAATGAACTACAATTATGGATTAGGAAATAATCATGGTCCAGATATGCCCCAAGGGGCAGTATTACCTTGATAGAATCACCACGTTTGAAGGTTTATTTCACAGCACTATGGGTAAAGAAATTTGATTGTGTAATTCATGAATAGATGGTAAATATCTTAGGACTCATTCATTTATTAATTTCCAAAGAGAAACATGAATGCACAAAACTATTTTGATCATTCTCTCCCACTGGGGAAAAGCTGCCTGAGATGGCAAATGAGAATGTAGCTTGGTGTACATTGAATTGGAGTCACAATAAATAGTGTGATAATGTAAGTGGTAGTCATATCTAGGTAGGAAACCTTTCTGTGGTAATAATAATTAATAACAGCTGGCCCGGTGCAGCTCACACCTGTAATCCTAGAACTCCAGGTAGCCAATGTGGGAGGATCACTTGAGCTCAAGAGTTCAAGAAAGAGTGAGACCCTGTCTCTACTCAGAATAGAAAAAATTAGCCAGGCATTGTGATGGGTACCTATAGTCCCAGCTACTCAGGAGGCAAAGGCAGGAAGATCACTTAGACCAAGAAGTTTGAGGTCGATGTGAACTAGGCTGATGCCATGGCACTCTATCCTGGGCAACAGAATGTGACTCTATTTCAAAATAATAATAATAATAATTAATAACAGCTAACATTTACTGAGAGCTTAGTGCATGGCAGGCACTGTACTCAATACATCTCATTTAATCCTCACCCTATGTGATTTTTCACTTTAGAGATACACTTGCCAAGTAGGTGACATGCTGATGTCAATTAGTCAACCTGCCCCTCTTCTAAGACATGCTAACACATTCTCTTTGACTCTGTTTTCTGAGATTCCGCTAATCCTACTCACTAACACCGTGTTCCCATCCTTGCATAAGCATGCTCCTAAAAGTACATAAGGACTGCCAGTGAGCACACAAGCCACACCATAACATGCATTCAATCTTACTTGATGATAAACAATATCAAATATTTTCAATGAAATAAACTGGATATAAAGGGTGCCATAAAGTTCATGTGAAATTTTAAATTGCATATGAACTTTATGGCCACCCTGTATTATGAAACACAATGCAAAATTTGAGTGAAACATTGAAGATAAACCTCAAAGAAATTTCATACACTTTGGGAGGCTGAGGCAGGAGTATCACTTGAGTTTGAGACCTACCTGAGCAACATGTTGAGCCCTCAACTCTACAAAAAATAAAAATTATCTGGACATAGTGATGTATGCCTGTAGTCCCAGCTACTTGGAGGCTGGGGCAAGAGAATTGTTTGAGGCAAGGAGTTTGAGGTTGCTGTGAGCTATGATGGCACCACTGCATTCCAGTCTTGGCAACAGAGACCCTGACTCAAAAACAAAACTAAACAAAACATAGTGCTGTCACACAAGGGCAACACAAAACAGCTGACTAGCTTAAGTTTCTTGAATTACCATTACATATTTATCAACCTCCCTGTAACGCTGCCGGGTTCACCTTGATCGAATTGGAAGTTTTAAATCTCATGAGCCCCATATGGACAATTAGGTCTTACGTTCTGTTTATAAATAGCTAATTTTATCCATTGAATTAAAAAAGTTAAAAGGTATGCTCTTTCTCTGACTAAAAAAAGAATGCAAATTTATTATAGAAAGTTTAGAAAATATAAAAGAATATAAAGAAAAAAAGGTTAAATGCCTTAAACTCAATCAGAAATTAGACTGTTAATTTACTATGTTCCCAATAACTATTCTCAACTCTGGGATTACATTGTGAACTAAATAGCCAAAATCTTTGCCCTCAAAAATATGCTACTTCTTTATTCTTGCAGATATGGATATAGACATACACATAGATAAACTAATATATATACACACATTGTTACATGATCGGGATACTACTACATATATTCTTTTATTAGGTGACTTTATATGATAGTATGTCATAAACATTATTTCATTATTACATTTTCATCTACACCAGAGTTGTTAAAAGCTGCATAGTAATTATTTTAGAGACATGACATATATTATCTAACAAAACTCTTATTGTTGAAGGTTTAGTTTGTTTTCGATTTTGTATTCTTATGAACATACTAAGATAAATTTTTATGCACAAGTTTTTATGCATATCTATTTTTTACTTCCTTTGAATACTTTTTTTTTTTTTTTTTTAAGAGACAGAGTCTCATTTTGTCGCCCTCGGTAGAGTGGCATGGTGTCACAGCGCACAGCAACCTTCAGTTCTTGGGCTTAGGCAATTCTCTTGCCTCATCCTCCCAAGTAGCTGGGACTACAGGGGCCTGCTACAAAGCCCAGCTATTTTTTGTTGCAGTTTGGCCAGGGCTGAATTCAAACCTGCCACCCTCGGTATATGGGGCCAGAGCCCTATTCACTGAGCCACAGGTGCCGCCCCTTTGAATAAACTGTATTTGAAGATCAGCATGATCCTCTTTCTGGGTTAAAGATTATGGATATCTTTAAAACTTTCTACACAATGCTGAATTGTATCCCAGATTTGGACCAGTTTATATGTCCAAAAGCAGTTTATGATATCTATATCCCCATACTCTCAACAACATTAGTTATTTATTATCAAAATTTTTAAACCAATTTGTAGGTGAAGATTGGTTTCTTATTTTTTTTTTTATCTCTTGCAAGGGCAAGCATTCACTGGCTTCTTTAGTTTGTCTTTTGTGAATTGCCTTTTCTTGTCTATTCCGGCAACTTTTCTATAGGGTGGTTATCTTTTTTCTCTTACATTTCTAAGAGTTTTTAAAAGTTAAAATATGTAGTTACTTTTTGTCTGCCATAAATATACTGCTATATTTCACAATTTATAACTTGCTTTTTAAATTTATTTACTGAGTTTTTGACTTTGCATTTTTAAATTTTATGTGGTCACATTTATAGATAATTTTGTTTTATAACTTCTGCTCTGATTTGTAGCTTAGAAGGTCTTCTCACCTCAGCATCTATTACCTTTTGATTCTTCCTAACTCTAATAACATCACAAAATGTGTTAGACACATTCTGAGTATCTCCCAAGTTTAAGAGAAGCAATATGATTTTTCAGTTTTCAGAAGAAGTAATAAAGGGGGAGGGGAGGTGAAGTATAAGGACAGAAAGAGGCTGAGATAGAGACTAGGGATAGACGGTGCTTTGAGACATTCATACCCCTGGCTTTTCTTCCTTTTTAAGGAACAAGGCTCAATCCAATGGTTTTAGGTAGGGCCCAAGAATCTGCATTTCTAACAAGTTCCAAGTTGAGGCTTTAGGCTGCCCTACACTATAACAATAAATGAAAACAATGGAATCCTTTACCATAACAACCAATTTGAATTCATTGATTTCATCCTTTTCTAACCTAATGGTTTTCTGTAATCTAATATATTAAGATAAATTTATACTCTGAGCTAACATTGTCTGGCATGCCTGATCCTACTTAATAGTAAACACTCAGTGTCTAACCAAGCAAGGAAAATCTTGTGCAGACAGTAAGTTTCCAGAAGTTCTCCAGGATTCCCCAAACACCTAAGGTGCTCCTGAGCTTGGTGGCCAGGTCTGGTTCTGATTGAGTACTGGTGGAGGGGCCAGCCTATGCTGCTTCAGTAAATAACTTCTGTGGTGAATGTTGGCTCAAACTATCCTCCAAACTAAAGAGTGGTCTTTTTTTTGAGACATATTGTTGCTCTGTTGGCTGGGCTAGAAGGCAGTGATGTCATCATAGCTCAATGCAACCTTAAACTATTAGGCTCAAGTGATCCTCCTGCCTCAACCTCCTGAGTAGCGGAGACTAAAGATGTGCACCACCACACCCAGATGGTTTTTCTATTTATTGTGGAGATGGTGTCTTACTATGCTGCTCATGTTTATCTTCAACTCCTGGCCTCAAATAATCTGACCACCCCAACCTCCCAAAGTGCTGGAATTACAGGCATGAGCCATCTCATCCAGACTAAAAAGTGGTTATTTTTAAGTATTGAACAAAATTCCTACTTCTAAGATTTATGTTTTTTAAGAAAATAAAGAATGATGGCAAGTCAGACCTGAGAGCCAGTTAATACCACCCTGCCCCTCATCCCAACTGCCTTATCTAAACGCATGCCTCTTGGCCTTAATCTTCAGTCCACACTGTGTGTCCTTCTCAAAGACTGCTTTGCTTTTTGTCCACTAGGCTTTTTGAAATCTCTATTCTACTCCAGTACGCTCCTCTACGTTTTTCCATGTTTTTGCCCTATCTGGGTGTCATCCCAGACCATTTCCTCATCCACTACATCCAGACATCTAATCTGGGAGATACGTCATCTCAGTATCTCTCAGACGACAAAGGCATCATTGTGATTGCCTTTGTGGTCTGTCCTCTGGAAAGGCAGCACAGTGCAGAAATAAACACACACACAATTAGGTATCAAATAGACCTCTGCTTGATTCTCAACAACCACTGTTTATTAACTTTCTGACACTGGGCACAATAACTTGACATTTCTGAGGCTGCGTCCTCTTTAAAATGGGAGCCACATCCATCTCATGGGCCTGCTGTGAAGGTTAATAAGACAGCACAAGGGAAAGCATTCATATGTTGCCTCCACCAAGCGTGTCTCCAACAAATATGGGTTTCCTTCTCCCACCCATTTTGGGCTCTGCAGTTTTGATGAGTGTTCTCTAACAGGTCCTTTGACTTCCAAATGAACATCCACATTATCACCAGAGCAGCCTTTCTAAATCAGAAATCTGATTTTTTTTTTTTAAAAAAGTGATTAGATCTTACCATTGCTCACAGGACAAAGCCCTCCACAAGCATTCCACTCCTTGTCTTACCCTGTCTTTACATCCATCTTCTAGGTGCTTCCTTCACTGCACACACCAACCTGTTTCATGCCTGCCTGACTTCCCAGGTCTCTTCTCATCTCTATTGCAAATATCTTTCCCTTTCCCCAACCTTGTCCAACTAACAACTCCTTGCTAAACATTCCTAAGTCCCACTTAAAGAATTTCTAGCTCTAAGAAATTTTCTCTGAATTATTTACATAATTATGTAATTCATCTTAGATATAGAGACATCTTTTTGTCTCTATATACTTTGTATATAACATAATTACATTTTATAACACTAAGTATGATTATGATTTGTGTGTTCATTTTCCTACCAGACTCTGCATTTGCTGAGGATTAAGATTACAAACCTTACATAGCCAGTAACTAACAAATAGACTGCATCATAGTTTCTACTGAATACTTTAAAGTGAATTCTCATTTCACAAGTAATATAATTTTTTTACTATATTTGGAAAGGATTTTACAATTTTGCTTTGA
Organism: Loris lydekkerianus; assembly: GCA_963574355.1. Lineage (NCBI taxonomy): Eukaryota > Metazoa > Chordata > Mammalia > Primates > Lorisidae > Loris > Loris lydekkerianus. The sequence continues at coordinate 419 of CAUYPK010102384.1, read as the reverse complement.
AAATAATTTAGCTATAAGTAACTGGTTTATTCTCAAAGGGCTATGATGTCTAGATAATCATTAATCAGACAAAATTTTTTCTAAGGTAGGAAGCCTAACATAGAAATTATTTTTAAATATACCGTATATACTCGAGTATAAGCCGACCCGAGTATAAGCCAACCCCCTTAATTTTACCCTAAAAACTGGGAAAACTTAGTGACTCGAGTACAAGCTGAGGTGGGAAATGCAGCAGCAACTGGTAAAATTTAAAAATAAAAATATATACCCAAAACAATTACAATAATTGAGGAATCAGTAGGTTAAATGCTTTTCAATATTTATTGCTAAAGAAAAACTGTAAACTAGCAACAACAACTTTAAAATTTTAAATAAAGTGCAGAAAACTGTAGCTTAACAGGTAATCAAGCTAAATCACA
>CAUYPK010102380.1:0-28648 GCA_963574355.1 Loris lydekkerianus | reverse complement strand
TCAAAAGTTTCTGAGTGAGTTTACTTTTGTGGTAGAGGATTGGGCTGGTCATTATGGAGGATAGGTCTGAGAATATCCTGAAGAGCTTGTTTGGTTATGGCAAATTTCTTCAACATATGAATGTCATTAAAGTATTTAATTTTTCCATCATAAATGAAACTCAGTTTAACTGGATACAGGAACCGTGGTTGAAAGTTATTTTGCTTTAGGAGATTAAAAGTCGATGACCACCCTCTTCTGGCTTGAAAAGCTTCAGCAGAGAGATCTGCAGTCATTCTAATATTCTTCCCTTTGTAGATAATGGATTTCTTACGTCTGGCTGCCTTCTGAATTTTCTCCTTCATATAAAACTTTAGTGAAGTTAATTATGATATGCCTGGGGGATGTCTTATTCGGATTGAGTTGTGCTGGAGTTCTGAAACTGTTTGCTATCTGAATTTCAGAATCTCTTGGCATGTCTGGAAAATTCTCTTTCATAATTTCACGGAGAAGGGCCTCTGTGCCTTGCGAGGCCACTTCATCACTTGCAGGGATTCCAATGAGGAATTAGCCTTCTTTGAATTATCCCAGAGCTCTCTGAGAGAATGATTCGTTTTTGCTCTCCATTTCTCTTCCTCTTTGAGAGTTTGGGAGCTTTCAAAAGCTTTGTTTTCAATGTCAGAAATCCTTTCTTCTGCTTGCTCCACTCTGCTACTGAGGGATTCTACTGTATTTTTCATTTCTTTGAGGGCTTCTAATTCTTGCCTGAATGTGTCAAAATCTTTGGTGATTTTGTCTTTAAATTCATTGAATTCTTGAGACAACTTTTGAATTGCTCATAAAATTTCTAATTCTAACTTTTCCTCCCTTCTATTAATCTTGTTTGCAATCCAAATTTTGAATTTGATTTCTGACATCTTGGACATCTGTTTATGAACGGGATCTTTAGTTGCGTCTGCCATATCTTTCCTTGGGGAGGTTGATCTACTCTGGGGAAAAATTACTTGTAAGTCTCAGGCCCCCAAGCTCTGACCAATGGATATAGAATCATGAGTTAAAGGAATGTAGAAATATGGGACCAAAGCAAAATAATATCAAATCTGTAAAAATACATTGGGTACCTCCCACTAAATCTAAAACCTAAGGTCAAGTGCTATATAATATTTTAAAATGTGCATGTCAATTAGTGGCACAAGTGATAATTTCTTTTTTAAGTTGTAGGTAGCAAAGATGAATGTGAATTTCTAAGGTTTTTTAGAGAAGCATGCACCCAGCCTTGACTGGATGATCTTAAATGTAAAGTTGCATCAGGGTGAAAACATAAGAATAGCCTTTTATCTGGTTGTAGTGGCTCATGCACCTATAAACCCAGCACTCTGCGAGGCTGAGGTGAGAGGATCATGTGGGCTCATAAGTTCAATACCAGTCTGAGCAAGAATGAAACCATCTCTACCAAAAATAGAAAAATCAGCCAGGCATGGTGGTGGGTGCCTCTAGTCCCAGCTACTCTGGAGGCTGTGGCAGGAGGAGTTCGAGGTTACTGTGAGCTAGGCTGATGCCATGGCACTCTATCCTGGAGCAACAGAGTGAGACTCTGTCTCAAAAAAAAAAAAAAAAGAAAGAAAGAAAGAAAGAAAGAAAGAAAGAAAAGAAAAAAATATATATCCTTTTGTTAGCTCTTCAGAGAGTGTCCAGAGTAAACTTATTTCTTATATATTTTGGGTAATAATAATTAGATTATTAGGGAGGAACCCATTGCCAATAGGCCATTTGTGGTGCTTCTTATTAAAAGTTTGGCCCAGCAAAGGATATGATAGACTTGGCACATGTATAATCTTAATTTGTCTTGAATCATGTGGTAGGCTGGAACAAATAATGTGTGGGGGCAAGATTTTAAAAGGTGAGATGGTAGGAATTGAATTAGGGTGACAGCAAAGAGCAATTAATAGATGAAAGAAATATAGTCCCAGCTATATTTTTGGTAAAAGAAGAAATTAGAGGAATAAAGGAACTTAGTAGCAGGATCCAGGTTTGGAGGGAGAATATAATAAATTTATTTGGGAGCTGGAATTGAAGATTATTTATCATTAGTAAATGGACACAAAGTGCTTGCCATGCAAAAAGTATCATGCCAGGCTCTTGAAATATAGAAGAGAAATGGAGCTTACCAATAGGAACCTGTAATCCATTTCCGAAAACAGGACAAACTTAATTTTTTTTAAAAAAGCATATAAAAATCAATAGCCTAAAGGATAGCCTAGTTTTCCCACATGCTTAGCTATAAAATAACTCATAGTATTGCTAGATGCTTACTATCCTGGTTTTATTTTACCTGGGACAGTTGCCCTCCCTCCCTTTTTCTCTCTCTCCCTCCTTCTCTCTCTCTCTTTTTCTCTCTCTGCTGCTCAGGCTAGAGTGCTGTGGCATTAGCCTAACTCACAGCAACCTCAAACTCCTGGGCTTAAGCAAACCTCCTGCCTCAGCCTCCCAAGTGCTGGGATAACAGGTGTCCACCACAATGCCCAGCTAATTTTTTTCTGTTTTTAGTAAGACAGGGACTTTCTCTTGCTCAGGCTGGTCTGGGACTCCTGAGCTCAAGTGATCCATCTGCCTCGGCCTTTCCGAGTGCTAAGATTACAAACGTGAGTCACTGTGCCCAGCCTCAATTGGATTTCTTCAGCACTTCTGCTTATGGAAGGAGAGTTGACTTAGGTGCCAGGTGAGAGGAAAGTTTCAACTATAAAATTGTAGTTAAGATTAATTTTAATCTTTTATTTTTTTTTTTTGAGACAGAGTCTCATTTTGTCGCCCTCGGTAGAGTGCTGTGGCATCATAGTTTACAGCAGCCTCAAACTCTTGGGCATAAGCGATTCTCTTGCCTCAGCCTCCCAAATAGCTGGGAGTACAGGCATGTCTGGCTGTTTTTAGAGATGAGGTCTCGCTCTGGCTCAGACTGGTCTCAAACCTGTTGGCTCAGGCAATCTACCTGCCTCAGCCTTCCAGAGTGCTACAATTACAGACATAAGCCACTGTGCCCGGCCAAGATTAACCTTAATCTTAACTAAAAGATTAAAACTGATAATCTACAAGTGAACAGTTTATAATTAGATAATTAAGAGTTTGTTATGGCCAGGTGTGGTGGCTCATACCTGGTAATCCTTGCACTTTGGAAGACTGAGGCTGAGTGATCCCCCGAGCAAGAGAAAAATTAGCTGGGTATGGTAGTACATGCTACTTGGGAGGCTGAGTCAGGAAGATTGCTTGAACCTAGGAGTTTTGAGGTTGCTATGAGCTAGGCTGATGCCATTGCACTCTAGCCAGGCCACAAAGACTCAGTTTCAAAAAGAGAAAAAAATATATATTAATATTTATAGTGATAACATCAAAAACATCTTTTAGTATGGGAAAGCTGTCACACTCATGGTAGTAGATATACAAGTTTTCTAAAATACTAATTTTTGGGCCGGGCACAGTGGCTCATGCCTATAATCCTAGCACTCTGGGAGGCCAAGGCAGGTGGATTGCCTGAGTGAGGTTTGAGACCAGCCTGAACAAGAGCCAGACCTCATCTCTAAAAATAGCCAGGCGTTGTGGTGGGCGCCTGTAGTCCCAGCTACTGGGGAGGCTGAGGCAAGAGAATCACTTGAGCCCAAGAGTTTGAGGCTGCTGTAAGCTGTGATGTGACGGCACTCTACCGAGGGTGACATAGTGAGACTGTCTCAAAAAAAAAAAAAAAAAAAAAATCTTAATTTTTGCTTGGAGGTTAGAATTTTTTTTTTTTTTTTTTTTTCCTTTGAGACAGAGTCTCCACCCAGTAGAGTGCATGGCATCACAGTTTGAGCAACTTCAAACTCCTAGGCTTAAGCAATTCTCTTGCCTCAGCCTCCCAAGTAGCTGTGACTACAGGCGCTCACCACAATGCCTGGGTTTTTTTGTTGCAGTTGTCATTGTTGTTTAGCAGGCCCAGGCTGGGTTTGAACTCATCAGCTCCAGTATATGTGGTTGGCTTTCCTGCCACTGAGCTACAAGCGCCAAGCCAGAAAGTTAGAATTTTATCAGTGGCAGTCAGAATTGTCACTAGTTTGCCTTGATGTTACAGACCATTTTTTTCTTCCTGGAGACAATGTCTGCCAGATAGTCAAACCTGCACAACTATAGTTGTCTGTCATTCTTTCATATAACATGGTGTTCTCTGAAAACAAGCAGTTGGTCAAGATTGCAGCTCATTTGCTCAAGCATTTCTCCTCCAGACAGCTAGTAAAAATGTTTTATGTAAAATTCCCATGTTGTCACAATGAATAATTTGTATTGTTTCATCGAGGATGTTTTTAACTGGTTTGGTGCAGTGGCTCCTTCCTATAATCCTGCCACTCTCCACCTGGCCAAGGCAGGTGGATTGCTTGAGTTCAGGAGTTTGAGACCAGACTGAGGAAGACCAAGACCTCATCTCTACTAAAAATAGAAAAGTGAGCTGGGTATTGTGGCAGGCACATGTATTCCAACTACTTGGAAGACTGAGGCAGGAGGATCACTCGAACCCAGGAGTTTAAGATCTCTGTAAGCTATGATGACACTAAGGCACTCAACCCAGGGTGACAGAGTGAGACTCTGTCTCAAAAAAAGGGAGGAGAGGCTTGGCACCTGTAGTTCAGCAGCTAGGGCAATAGCCACATACATGGGACTTGGCAGGTTCAAACCCAGCCTGGGCCTACCAAACAATGACAACTGCAATGAAAAAATATCCAGGTGTTTTGGCAGTTGCCTATAGTCCCAGCTACTTGGGAGGCTGAGGCAAGAGAATCACATAACCCCAAGAGTTTGAGGTTGCTGTGAGCTGTGATGCAATGACACTCTATTGAGGGCGGCACAGTGAGACTCTGTCACAAGAAAAAAAAAAAGGAAGATGTTTTTAACTGAAAATGGGGGAGGACAGGTGGGGGTGGTGACTCATGTCTGTAATTCTAGTACTGTGGGAGGCCGAGGCGGTAGATGGCTTTGAGCTCAGGAGTTTGAGACCAGCCTGAGCAAGAGTGAGACTCCCATCTCTAAAAATAGCCAGGTGTTGTGGTGGGCGCCTGTAGTCCCAGCTACTCAGGAAGTTGAGGTAAGAGGATTGCTTGAGCCCAACAGTTTGAGGTTGCTGTGAACTATGGCACCACGGCACTCAACCCCAGGGCCACTGAGTGAGACTGTCTCAAAAAAAAAAAAGTGAAAATGTTTTTTTTGAAATCAGGAGTACCTGGTAGTGGTAGGTAGCTAACAACTACATTATGTTGTTAATATAGTGAAGAACAGTGAAGAACATAATGTAGTTGTTAGCGCTGCCTTGGTTTATTCATTGCCAGCAGTTTCACCCATCATTGCATTTATATAATCATTGCAAATGTCAACCCAGTGAAAAATGTAGATAAAGTCTTAGTGTTATTATGAAAATTGTTTTGATCCTCTGAAATGATTTCAGGGACCTACCACTCTAGTTCCCTATGGGTCATTCTTTGAAAAACCCAGGTCTATAGGAATGTTCCAATTTATTAAATTGTCACACATGTTCATGCTCTTAAAACCCTAGGTATATATTTCCTTGAATTTGGTAGGTGTTTAAAATGATGAATTACACACTGTTATAATAATGCTGTGCTCGGGGTGATGACTGAGGCCATTCTCTTTGTTACTCTTTCTTCAGGTGACCTAGTGATTCTTGATGGCACTCCCACTGGAGGCTGGCTGCAGGGCCGAAGCTGCTGGGGTGCACGGGGCTTCTTTCCATCTTCATGTGTCCGTGAGCTCTGCCTCTCCTCACAAAGCCAGCAGTGGCGCTCCCAGAGTGCCCTGCTTGAGATTCCTGAATATTCCATGGGACAAGCCCGGGCTCTGATGGGGCTTTCTGCCCAGCTAGATGAGGAGTTGGACTTTAGAGAAGGGGATGTGATTACCATCATTGGAGTTCCTGAACCAGGCTGGTTTGAAGGGGAGTTAGAGGGCCGAAGAGGCATTTTTCCAGAAGGTTTTGTAGAGCTTTTGGGGCCCCTGAGGACTGTGGATGAGTTGGTAAGTGCTGGAAATCAAGATGATGGCCTTGTCAATGGTGAGGTAGACATCCCCATGGAAGAAGAAGAGAGAGGGCCAGAGGAGGATGACGGGGAGCCAGGGACCTATGGGATCGCCCTCTACAGATTCCAAGCCCTGGAGCCAAATGAGCTGGATTTTGAGGTAGGGGATAAAATCCGGATTCTGGCAACCTTGGAAGATGGCTGGCTAGAAGGATCACTGAAGGGCAGGACAGGCATCTTTCCTTACCGGTTTGTGAAGTTATGTCCCGACACAAGGATGCAGGAAAACGTGGTCCTGCCTCAGGAAGGCAACCTTGCCAAGATCCCCAAAACGTCTTTGGATTGTTTGAAGGATTCCTTAGTAGTGAAGAAGCAGAGACATGAATCTTGTGAGTATGACACAGAGGAGTCCACCTATGTTATTTCTGAAACATCCACGTCTCCCCTAGGTCATCTGACTTCTGAGTACGAAGCAAACAACTCCTCCCATCAGGAGGAAGGCATCTCAGGTGGGTGCCCCAGAAGCCCGGGCAGGGAGCAGGAAAAGCCTCTGGCCAAAGACTCTGCTATGACTGACCCTTTGGAGGGAGTCAATGGTGTTTCCTCCCAACCTTACGTACCTTTTCATCCCAGATTGCAGAAAAGCCAGTCCTCCTCTACAGCTGGAAGGAGCCACCCACATTCAGAACAGTACTCTGACTTTCTTCCTCTGGAAACAAGGACTAGAGACTACAGCAGCCTACCTCCCAAAAGAACGTATTCCCAGCTGAACACTTTTCAGAGGCCAGTGCCCCCTCTTCACAGGGGCTCCTCACTTTCAGCCTCAAGGGTGATGAAACCCAGCCCATGGATCCCTCAGCTTCAGGGCATAGCAAAGTACGCTAAAAAGCACCATGCTCCCAAAGAGAGTACATCAACCTTCTACTTCACATCAGAGGGATCTGAGAAGAAGCCTGCTCTGCACGGCAAGGGGCTCGCCATGGAGGCAACAACTCTTTCACAGGGAGATGGCAGCCTGGACCTGGATTCTAAGTTGACACAACAACTGATAGAGTTTGAGAAGAGTTTGGCAGGGCCTGGCATAGAACCAGAGAAAATTTTACGCCACTTTTCAATCATGGACTTTAACTCCAAGAAGGATATTCTCCAGGGTTCCTCAAGGTTGATCACCCAGCAGGAGCCACCTGAGAGGAGAAAGGCCCTAAGGCCACCACCACCCCGACCCTGTACTCCAGCATCTCCTTCTCCCCATCTGCTGGTGGACCAGAACTTGAGACCTGTGCCACCCTTGGCTGTGCGACCCTCTCGCCCGGCTCCCCTACCTCCCTCGGCACAGCAGAGGATGAATGCAGTGTCCCCCAACCTCCTAACCCATCATCGTCCTAGCTGTGAGGCCATAGAAAAGGAGGGCCCTGAGCACATGGAAAAGAGTTTGGACCAACCTTCCCCCTGCCCCCTAGTGTTGGTGAAGATTCAGGAGATGGAGAAGGACTTGGATATGTACAACCAGGCTCAAGAAGAGCTAACCTTAATGCTCCAGGAGAAACAAGATGAATCATTAAGGGCAGAGACCCTTGAGAATCTTGAGTTCTGTGAGAATAATATTGAAAGTTTGAATATGGAACTCCAGCAGCTGAGAGGTAAGTGATCTAGAAATAATGTGGACTGGTTTCTTGATACTCATATAAGTCCAGGTTAATAGCCTACCCATGTGTGTTAGGGGTGTGTTACCATCTTTGATCAACAAAGAATGATTTATATGTTTATTACCTAATTTTCTATTCTATCACCACATTAGATTGCTCTGTCTTGATATATCCTATGACCATAGCAGCGTCCTGACTTCATCTGCTGCTCAAATAAAGAATCTTAAACCTCAGGGACACACATACCCTTGCTGACATTTTTATCTCCTGTACTGAATGATCCACAGCAGTTGTGCAGATGGTAGGTCCCTAAATATGACTTTCTTTAACCAGGCTCAATTAAAGACTAGACTTCCAGGCTAAGGCTCATGAAAAAACTGTGTCCGTGTATTTTTTTTTTTTTTTTGGAGACAGAGTATCACTCTGTCAGCCTTGGTAGAGTGCTATGTCATCACAGCTCACAGCAACCTCAAACTCTTAGGCTCAAGCAATTCCCTTGCCTCAGCCTCCCGAGTGTCTGGGACTACAGCCTCTACCAAGGGGACATCGTGAGACTCTGTCTCAAAAAAAAAAAAAAAAGAAAGAAAAGAAAAATTTCCAGCAGGAAAGAAAAGAGTATTATTGGAAATTAATTTTTTGAAAGATGGAAAGCGGCCAGCATTGCAGAAAGAAAGGAAACTTGTAGCCAAATTATGCTCAGGAAAGGATTGCTATGCACATGGGTGCGGTTCTAAGGGAACTGCAGACTCAGATATGTGGTAGCAGGAAGGTTCTACAGCAAACTCAGTGTGATTGAATAGGGGACAGCTAGGTAGCTGGTCCCCTGGTCACCGTGCTGAATAGAGCAGCAACATTTACTCTCAAGCGACAGCACAAAGGTAGATGCTTAGACAAAAAAGGTGTTCATTGAGTGTGACTATCTGAGCCCATGGGAAAATACCAGACACTCTGATTTCAGAGCACCTGAAAAGGAATCCTGAGGGACCCTGTGCTGTCTGGGTGTTACATCCCCAGAGCCAAAGCAAGTCCAGCATTCGCCATCATTTCCCGTACCTACAAATTTCAAGATATATCTGTAAACTATTCTTGCATTAGAGATATAGGTGGGAGAGCCAGAAGTCTCCCAAATTCCAGGTGGGAGGAATTTCCCAATTTTTCCCAATAATGCCACTTTTTATATTTAACAGTCTTCAACAGTAATGTGCTAAAGACATGCAATGTTTTTAAATGTGATGAGATGGCTGTTTTTTTGTTTTTTTTTTTTAATTCATCTGACCTCCTTTTTCAAGACAGTTTAATAATTCAGCCTGCGTTCTTTTTTATTATTATTATTTATTTATTTATTTGTAGAGACAGAGTCTCACTTTATCACCCTCAGTAGAGTGCTGTGGCATCGCAGCTCACAGCAACCTCCAACTCGTGGGCTTAGGCAATTCTCTTGCCTCAGCCTCCCAAGTAGCTGGGACTACAGGTGCCCTCCACAATGCCCGGCTATTTTTTTTGTTGTGGTTTGGCCAGGGCCTGGTTTGAACCCGCCACTCTCCATATATGGTACCGGTGCCCTACCCACTAAGGCGCCACCCTCTTATTATTAATTATTATTTTTTAATTGCTAAATGTTTAATATGTGAAAGACCTAACAGGATGTATGTTGAGTCTCAATCAGGAAATAAAAGCTGAATCCACCAAATACAGCTTTAGGTATGTTAGTGGTAAATTGATTGATTTTTTAGTAGATATATTATTTATATCTATTGCTAATATGATGAAATTATTTATTCCTTAAGGGTCATGGGCAATTCCTCTCAAGGTTATCCTTTTCTGTCTTCATAAAAGGTATATCTGGGCACCGCCTGTGGCTCAGTGAGTAGGGCACCGGCCCCATATGCCGAGGGTGGCGGGTTCAAACCCAGCCCCTGCCAAACTGCAACAAAAAAAACAGCCGGGCATTGTGGTGGGCACCTTTAGTCCCAACTACTCTGGAGGCTGAGGCAAGAGAATCGCCTAAGCCCAAGAGCTGGAGGTTGCTGTGAGCTGTGATGCCATGGCACTCTACCAAAGGGCCATAAAGTGAGACTCTGTCTCTATATAAAAAAAAAAAAGGGTATATCTAACAATAAAAGCAGTCCCTCAGAAGAAGTGGAAGTTAATCAGTGTGATGTGCCAAACTTTAGTTTTGCATAATCTGTAAGGTCTGAGATTTAAAGAACTTCCGATATAGCATTTACCTAATTCTGATCAATATTATATTTCATTGTTTATTTGCCTACTGAAAAGATAGATAACGTCTGTTAGTCAGGGTGTAATTTCCCACTTACCTGGCATGGTATTCTACAAAATAGGGATTCATTGACTACCTGGTCAAGGGAATCTAGTTTACCTGGGTGACATTGGATTGAATTACCTGCTCCATCTCCCAGAACTTTATGAGATCTCCTCCCTCTGTTGTTGCTTTTAAGCTTGGACTCCTGGGGAGGTGCCACTTGCCTTGTTAATGTAGCAAAACAGTCCAGTGCTGTGCCAGACCCACAATGAGGTTCTTCATTATAGTTGTTGCTCCTGTTTAAGACCCTATAATTATGAAGTCATTAGGATTCGTTTTTTAGAGGCTCTACTTTCTTTATATGTGGTATGTTAACCTTTATAGTTTCCCGTATCCTGAAGGTAGCTTTCAACTTGTTTTTTATTTTCTTTACACATAGCAAGCATAGTTGTTTTACTCTCTGTGTATGATTCTAAGATAGTCTTAGTGAGACTGTTTTTAATGTTCAGAGAACTGGAACATGTTCTGTCGACTCTGTGTGTCTGGGTATCTTTTACCATGTGCTGGTCAGAGAGTTTGGAAAATTTTAAGACCTGAGATGATGAGATGAAGGCACCTGACTCTAGAGGGAATTTGCTTTTGTTTCTGTCACTTGTTTGCGGTCAGCTGCTGTTTCCAAATTCCCAAAAGATAGTAATCTTTGGAATTCGGGACAATGAATTGAAATTCCTGATGATTCCTAATTATAACGTCCTCTGTATTTTTTTTTTTTTTTTTTTTTTTTTGGAGACAGTGTCTCTCTGTTACCTAGGCTAGAGTGCTGTGGCATCACAGCAGCCTACACTTCTGGGTTCAAGCAATGTTCTTGTCTCATCCTCCTGCGTAGCTGGGACTATAGGTACCCACCACAATGCACGACTGCTTTTTTCTATTTTTAGTAGAGATGGGGTCTTGCTCATGCTCATGCTGGTGTTGGACTTGTGAGCTCAAAGGATCCCCTGGCCTCAGCCTCCCAGAGTGCTACGATTGTAGGTGTGAAGGACCACACTCAGCCTTCTGTATTTTATTAAAACTTTTTGTTTACATGTTCTTAAATATTAGTAGTGACCATAATCAACAGCATATACCTTTTTTTTTTTCTTTAGAGTCTCACTTTGTCGTCCTCAGTAGAGTGCAGTGGCGTCACAGCTCACAGTAACCTCAAACTCTTGGGCTTAAAGTGATTCTCTTGCCTCAGCCTCCCAAGTAGCTGGGACTACAGGCGCCTGCCACAATGCCTGGCTATTTTTTTGCTGCAGTTGTCATTGTTGGTTAGCTGGGCTGGGCCAGACTGGAACTCAGCAGTCTCGGTGCATGTGGCTGGTGCTAAGCCTAAAATAGAATTTTAAATACACACAGTACAAGTTGCCTTATCTGGCAGTACTGATCTTTGTTTTGTGACTAATATTCCAGACTTAGAAAAAAGGTTTTTGGCCAGGTGTGGTGGCTTATGGCTGTAATCCTAGCACTCTGGGAGACTGAGGCAGGTGTATTGCCTGAGCTTAGGAATTTGAGGCCAGCCTGAGCAAGAGCAAGAACCTGTCTCTACTAAAAATAGAAAAAACTAGCCAGGCATGGTGGTGAGCACCTATAGTCTCAGCTACTTGGGAGGCTGAGGTAAGAGAATCGCTTAAGCCCAGGAGTTTGAGGTTGCTGTGAGCTATGATGCCATAGCACTCTACCCAGGAGTAATAAGAATGAGACTCTGTCTCAAAAAAAAAAAAAAAAAAAGCTTTTTACTTTATGTTGATGTTGGTTGAGGGCTCATATAAGCTCTTTTTTTTTTTCTTTTTTTTCTTTTGAGACAGAGTCTCAATATGTCACCCTGGGTAGAGTGCCGGAGCGTCACAGCTCACAGCAACCTCAAACTCTTGGGCTTAAGTGATTCTCTTGCCTCAGCCTCCCAAGTAGCTGGGATTACAGGTGCCCACTATAATGCCCAGCTATTTTTTTTTTTTTTTTTTTTTTTAAGATTATAGTTGTCCTTGTTGCTTAGCTGTCCCACGCCGGGTTCAAACCCACCACCTCTGGTGTATGTGGCTGGCACCCTAACTGCTGAGCTACGGGCACCCAGCTAGCTCATTTTCGTTTTCTTTTTTCTTTTTTTTTTTTGTGTAAAAGGTTTTTATTGGTAAGGGAGGGATGCTGCAGAGCAGCACCCAGGAGGAGAGAAAAGAAGAGAGAGAGGGGGGAGAAAAGAAGAGAGAGAGGAAAGGGGGGGGGGGGGAGAGAGACCGAGAGAGACAGAGAGAGAGGAGAGAGAGGAGGGGAGAGAGAGTCATTTTCTTTTTTAATGATGGAAATACTTTATCTGCTTCTTCTAATTTTCACTTTTTCATTGAAATTGACATTGCTTTTGCCAATTCAAATTTTGGATGAGTGTCTGATTTTGCATTGGGAGTATTTCATAACAATATTTACATCTGTTTGCGTTTCTTCTAAAATATTTCTAGATAAAAAATATTTACAGATAACTATAAACTGTAGAAAATATTAAGTACTGGAAAACACTGGCCAAATGTTGGGCAGTATTCAAATAATGGAACATTTGCCTTTATGAGTAAGATTTAACACTACAAAGAAACAGGTGTCAGAAATGCCAGTTTAAGGACTGACATTGCTTCCAAAACTTTATATTTCTTGGACCATCTCTTACAAGATTTTTATAAAGTACACTATACAAATAAGCTTATTAATATGTATTTATTTGCATGAATGACTTACTGTTAAAAGCACACAGGGCTGTCAGCACACATTTATAAACACATGTGTAACATGGCAACAGCTATCAGCAAAGCTAACTGATTAGATATGACACTGACCCGGGAACCATTTCCTGGTTCCTGGAAATGTCAACTTCACCATTTTCCTGTGTATTAGGATTCTCTGCTCTTGCTTTTAACGCGACGTTGATGAGTTCCTTCAAACCCATAATGTCTCTATAATACATATGCTTTATTGTCACAGGAGAATTCTAGTACTTTCTGTCATTTTCCAAATTTCTCAACTGATTCTTCTTAGGATTTAGAAAGACATGCTCCCCAAGAAAGAATTTCCACATAGAAACACTAGTTGTTCTCAGCCCAGGTTCGAGGTAAACCAATTTCAAGGCTTAATATACCTTACACCTTGGATAACCAAGGTGTTGGAACCCCTGGTGTAATTTCACAAGAGGACTGGTCCAATTCCAATTCAGCCTCAGACATTCCTGGGACTCCTAGCCTATTATAGAATAAGTCTCCTTTTAGACCCCTCACCTTGCATAAGGCTTTGAGTTTTCCACCCTTCTCCCAGTGAGTGGGCTATTCAAACAACAGTTGGGTTTCCTGGGACTGCCAACTGCCCTCAGGTGGTTCATTTCCTGTGGTCAGTTACCTCTCTGGGTCCCTGTTTTCTTTGGTTTCGGCCTGCACTTTGTGTTTACCATCCTGTCAGCATGTTGATGGTTTTAAGATATTTATATTTCTGCTGTCTTTTTAAGCATTTTTTTCTATGAGAGGTCCAAATAACCTAGACATTGGTTATTAAAAATAAAAAGCCCAGTATTAACGGTTCTAGGTAAGTGTTTGGCCCTAACCGAATATTAGGAGATTTAAATTTGGAATTACCAAGTAGTCAGGGTAGAGCACTAGGTGGTATTTGTGATTATTGTGTTTTGAGCAGTGAAAATGTTGTTTTGCGCCTGGACTCCCAGAAGCACATCGACTTCTCCCTCCGCTCTCCCTATGGGGGAGGCCGCCCTGGCCATGTGAAGAGGAAGAACGCCAAGAAGGGCCAGGGTGGGCTGGAGCCCGAGATGACGAGGAGGAGCATTAAGCCCACCCATCACCTCCTGGGCTGGTGGATTGTCTAGTTTTCCAGTCAGATAATAAAACAAGGTTGACACTTAAAAAAAAAAAAAAAAAAGAAAGAAAAAAAAAGAAAATGTTGTTTTGTGGGCTTCAGCATGGTACTCAGGTCAGTCACTCATTCATCCAGGAAATATACCTTGATTTTTAACCATGTGCCAGGCAGGCATTGTGCTAGGGGCAGGATATATGAAGATGAACATTATAGATGTTGTTCTCTGCTCTCAAGGAGCTTCTAGTCAAATGAGTTGCTAATTAACAATTAAGTTTCATATCTAAAACATAGTACCTTGAAATCTGATGAAGAGTTGGCCAACTTCTGAAGCACTAGAGACATTAAAGGTTAGTCCTGGCCAGACCTGGTGGCTCACGTCTGTCATCCTAGCACTCTGGGAGGTCAAGGCAGGTGGATTGCCTGAGCTCACAGGTTCAAGACCAACCTGAGCAAGAGCAAGACCCCATCTCTAAAAATAGCCAGGCATTGTGGCAGGTACCTGTAGTCCCAGCTACTTGGGAGGCTGAGGCAAGAGGATTGCTCGAACCCAAGAGTTTGAGGTTGCTATGAGCTGTGACACCATGGCACCTTGGGTGACAGAGTGAGATTCTGTCTCAAAAAAGAAAAAGGTTAGGCCTTAGACTTTGTGGTTTCTCAGCACATGTTACTTTTAGGAGCCCTAATCAGAGCTGCATAGTGCTACCCTGAGAGAGTCTCGTTGTAGCATATCATAGTCTTTTTCTATCTCTAGGTGAGGTTCACCTGCTGAATTTGACAAATAGGGTGTGCATTCATTTCTTTATTTAGCAAATATTTCTTGAGCACATACTATGAGCCAGGTACTGGGTATACATTGATTAATAAAAAAGACATAGTCACAGTATCATTCATATTTGTATGTCTTTGAAACCCTAGTTCAAAGTCACACTGATAGTGACTTCTAATCATCCTGTATTTCTTGCTGCCTTGGAATCATGATGTAGACTTACTTTTGGTGTTTGTCATGGCCAGGACTCAATTGTTCTAAATGAGCGCAGTGGGTGATGGTTAACTGCAGAGTGAGTGAGCCTCCCTCCTCCATGTCAGGAACCTTACTCCTAAATCTTCCTCTTCCTAGCCATTTTTTTTTTTTTTTTTTTTTGAGACAGACTCTTACTATGTGACCCTCAATAGAGTGCTGTGGCGTCACAGCTCATAACAGCCTTAAACTCTCGGGTTTAAGGGAATCTCTTGCCTCAGCCTCCCAAGTACCTGGGACTACAAGTGCGGCCACATGCATGGCTATTTTGTTGTTGTTTTTGTTATAGATGTCACTGTTGTTTGGTAGGCCCAGGCTGGATTTGAACTCGCCAGCCCTGGTGTACGTGGCCGGTGCTCAGGCCACTGAGCTGTTGGCACCAAGCCAGGAAAGTAATATTTTCAGCATGATATTGGGTAGGATTTAAGAGCCATTAAAGAGAAACAGTAGATTAACAAGCTAGAGAATTGCTATTATGGACAATAACACTTTTGTACTAAAATGATATATAATATTCTAGAGAGATGTTTTTAAATTCGAAAGTATAGTTTTTCTGGGCTGGGTACCCGTAGCACAGTGGTTATGGTGCCAGCCACATGCACCAAGGCTGGCAGGTTTGAGCCTTGCCTGGGCTTTCTAAATAACAATGACAGGGTGGTACCTGTGGCTCAAAGGAGTAGGGTGTCTGCCCCATATACTAGAGGTGGTAGGTTCAAACCCAGCCCCAGCCAAAAACTGCAAAACAAACAAACAAATAAATAACAATGACAACTGCAACAAAAAAATAGCTGGGTGTTGTGGCGGGTGCCTGTAGTCCCAGCTACTTGGGAGGCTGAGACAAGAGAATCACTTAAGCCCAAGAGTTTGAGGTTACTGTGAGCTATGACATCACAGCACTCTATTGAGGGTAAAAAAAAAAAGTATAGTTTTTCTATATACAGAAGCAATTTGTCATTCTGAAGACTCCTTGGAACGTGTCAGATGTAAGAATTCTCTCTTCCTGTGCCTAGAAAAAAAAGAAAAAGAACTCTTTCTCAAACTAGGGAAAGATAAACAGAGTTAAGTAGCCTTTTGTCTAAGATGACAAAAGTTTATGTAAAGTAAATAATCTTTTCTTTCTAGTTTCTCAGTGCATAAGAAAAAAGCAAGTATTTCCAACTTGCATAGAATCTGGTGCAGGGTGTTAGTGTGGTAGAAATGGGCTCAGTTACTTTTATTTATTTTTGTATTTTTGTTTTTTGTTTTTTTTTTTAATAGAGACAGAGTCTCGCTTTATGGCCCTTTGGTAGAGTGCCGTGGCATCACACAGCTCACAGCAACCTCCAGCCCCTGGGCTTAGGTGATTCTCTTGCCTCAGCCTCCTGAGTAGCTGGGACTACAGGCACCCGCCACGATGCCCGGCTATTTTTTTGTTGCAGTTTGGCTGGGGCTGGGTTTGAACCCACCACCCTTGGCATATGGGGCCGGCGCCCTACTCACTGAGCCACAGGTGCCGCCCTATTTTTGTATTTTTTTATTTATTTATTTTTGAGACAGAGTCTCACTGTGTTGCCCTCAGTAGAGTGCTATGGCATCACAGCTCACATCAACCTCCTACTCTTGGTTTTAAGAGATTCTTTTGCCTCAGCCTTCCAAGTAACTGGGACTTCAGACACCTGCCACAATGCCCTGCTATTTTTTGTTGTAGTTGTTATTGTTGTTTAGCTGGCCCAGGCCGGGTTCAAACCCACCAGCCTCAGTGCATGTGGCTGGCACTGTAACCCCTGTGCTACGGGTGCCGAGCCGAGCTCAGTTACTTCTAAAGCAGTGGTTCTCAACCTTCCTAATGCCATGACCCTTTAACACAGTTCCTCATGTTTTGGTGACCTCCAACCATAAAATTATTTTTGTTGCTACTTTATAACTGTAATTTTGCTACTGTTATGAATCGTAGTGTAAATATCTGATATGCAGGAGGTATTTAGGGGACCCCTGTGAAAGGATCATTCGACCCCCAAAGGAGTCTCAACCCACAGGTTGAGAACCACTGTTCTAAAGGATTTTATTCTGGTATTCAGCAGCAACCATAGTCAGAACCCATTAATAGTCTGTATTAATGCAGGACAGAAATTAGTATTTCCTTTTCAGATAGATGGGTTAATATATGTGAAGAGGATGGCGCCTGTGGCTCAGTGGATAGGGCGCCGGCCCCATACACTAAGGGTAACGGGTTCGAACCTGGCCCCAGCCAGCTAAAATAACAGTGGCAACTGCAACAAAATTAGCTGGGCATTGTGGTGTGCACCTGTAGTCCCAGCAACTTGGGAGGCTGAGTCAAGAGCTAGAGGTCGTAATGAGCTGTGATGCCACAGCATTCTACCCAGGGTGACAAAGTGAGATGCTGTCTCAAAATAATAATAATGATAATAATAATATACATGAAGAAAGGTAGCTTAAAATGGTTAACTTAGGGGCAGCACCTGTGGCTCAGTGGGTTGGACGCCGGCCCCGACATACTGAGGGTGGTGGGGTGTTGGGTTCGAACCTGGCCCCAGCCAAACTGCAACAAAAAAATAGCTGGGCGTTGTGATGGGCACCTATGGTCCTAGCTACTTGGGAGGCTGAGGGAAGAGAATCGCCTAAGCCCAGGGGTTGGAGGTTGCTGTGAGCTGTGTGATGCCACTGCACTCTACTGAGGACGATAAAGTAAGACTCAGTCTCAAAAAAAAAAAAAAAAAAAAGTGGTTAACTGAATTATAAGTGACCTGTGAGTCACTGTTCTTAGCAATTTGTACTATAGCTCTGCAAAATTTTCTCACTCTCAGCTCCAAGCAGAGAGGTGGAGAAGCTGGAGTAGATCCAAGTACTGTAAATATAGGTTTCAGATTTCACTGAGGCTTTGAAGTACTGTATTGTGAAAGACCTTGACCTACCAGCATGCATGCCATAGTACCTCTCCCTAGGTGTGCTGCTGCCTTTTGGCGGTTACCAGATGTAGCAAGACCCAACCAGTATTATGGAGTTCCTGCGATAGTCCAGGCAGTGTTGTGGAGTTATAGCAGTGATCTCTGCCCTTGTGGGGAGAGACAAATAATAAGTAAAACTATAAAGATATAGTATGTTAGAAAGCAAAAGAATGTATAGAGAGAAGAGACGAGCTCCTGAAAAGTGAGACTGTAGGGAGTCAGCCAAGCCATTTTGGTGGGCGAGGGGAATTCTGTCTGGTGTTTGAGGAACAGCAAAGAGGCCATTTGAGCTAGAGCAATGGCACAGGCCTCACGGTTTATCATTCAGAGTAAGGAAAGAAGCCACATGAGAGTAATATGGCCTGACTTAAAACTCAGCAGAGGCACTGAGAATAGGCAGAAGAGACACGAGTGGAGGCAGAGGGACCAGTGAGGAGGCTGCTGCGGTGAGCCGGCGAGGGAAGCTGTATGTGGAGATGATGCTACACACTCAGCTCTGAGAATATTCTGAGTTGGAACCAGTTGGATATGAGGTGTAAGAGAATGAGGGAGTCAAGGATGACCCTGAGGTGAGCTCCTGGAAGGATCAGAGTTGCCATTAAGGGAAGGCTGCCGGAGGAGTAAGTTGGTGGGGAAGGGAGGATGGGAGCGGAGGTCAGGAGCTCAGCTTTGGTTATGTTGGGTTGAGTTGCCCCCGAGACAACCAGGCAGAAGTATTGATTAGGCAGCTTGATATACAGGCCCAGAGTTCAGGAGAGACCTTAGGGCTGGAGATATACATTTGAGAACAGAGAGCAGGTGAACGTTGTTTAAAGCCAGGGCATTTAGTGAGACTTCCAAAGAAAGAGGTACATGGGAAGAGAAGAGGCTCAGACTGAGCCTGTTCCATTTAGAACATGCACACCCTTCAGAGTATATCAGAGTTCCCCAAAGCACCTCTTATTTTACTATATCCTAGTCTTTTTATTTCCTTTTACAGAGCTCCCAGATGCTTTTTCCTGTCTCTACATCATTTCTCCCAGTCTCTTCTCACAGCGCTTGTCTCCTCCTCAATTGGGGAACTTACCTTTCTGTCACAGGTGCTGCCTTCTTTGTTTCCAAACCCTCTCTCCATACAGCCTCTTTAGCCATAGCAATGGAGCAGTGGAGTCATCTTCTCTCTCTTTTTTTATTTGAGACAGAGTCTCATTCTGTCACCTGGGTTAGAGCAGCATGGCCTCAGCCCAGCTCACAGCAACCTCAAAGTCCTGAGCTCAAACAAGCCTCTTGCTTCACCCTCCCATCCTGGGCTCAACGGATCCTCTTGCTTCACCCTCCCAAGTAGCTGGGACTAACGGCACCCACCATAATGCCCAGTTAATTTTTTCTATTTTTAGTAGAGATGGGGTATTGCTTTGCTTAATCTAGTCTTGAACTCCTGACCTCGAGTCCTTCAGCCTCAGCCTCCAGAGTAGTTGGGACTGTAGGCACGTGCCACCACATCCAGCTAATTTTTCTAGTTTTTTTGTTATTGTTGTTGTTGTTGTTTAAACCATTGAGTCTGTGTTTATTTCATTAAATTTTTCTAGTTTTAATAGAGGCAGAGTCTCACTTTGCTCAGGCTGGTCTCAAATTCCTGACCTCAAGCAATCCTCCTGCCTCAGCCTCCCAGAGAGCTGGCATGAGCCACCACGCCAGGCCTCAATGGAGTCTTCTTTACAACTCTTTCCAATTAGCCCTTAGGCTGAAGCCATAGGGTAGAATGTAGAAACCACATTCCTGGTTGAATCAGTCTTCCTGAATTCCTACTGTATGCTAGGTAATCGGGAATATAGAAAAAGGTGATATAGAACTAGCCCTGGGGCATCCAGTGTTTAGGGAGCACAGCAGACAAGAAAGATAAGTCAGCAAAGAGGAGGAGCAGCCAGTCAAGCTGAGGGAAAGCCAAGTACAGAAACAGTTGCAAGAAAGGGAAAGTGACAGGGCCTCAAAAGCTGCTGAAAAGCCAAAGAGTGAAGTCTCAGAAACTAGATTTGGTGCTCTAGTCAAGGGCAGTTTCACTGAAGTGATGATGATAGAACAAGAGCCCTGTTGGCAGCTGGGCATAGTGGCTTACACCTATAATTTCAGCACTTTGGGAGGCCAAGAAGAGAGGATCCCTTGAGCCCAGGAGTCAAGACCAGTCTCAGCAACATAGAGAAACCCCATCTCTACAGAAAAGTCAAAAGAAAAGATTAGCTGGGCATGGTGGCACACCCATAGTCCCAGCTACTCTGGAGGCTAAGGCAGGAGGATCACTTGAGCCTGGGAGTTTGAGGTTATGGTGATCTATTATCTCTGTGTACTCCAGCCTAGGTGACAGAGCAAAATCCTGTTTCTAAAAGAAACAAAAAGCCCTATTGCAGTGGGTTAAGGAGAGGAGAAGCACTGACCGCCCATCTGATATGCTCAAAAAATCTATCAGAGTTTTGCTATAAAAGAAAGCAAAGAGGCTTGGTGCTTGTAGCACAGTGGTTACAGCACCAGCCATATGCACCGTGGCAGGTTTGAACCTGGCCCGGCTCAGCTAAACAGTAAGGACAACTGCAACAAAAAATAGCCAGCAATGTGGCGGGTGCCTGTAGTCCCAGCTAATTGGGAGGCTGAGGCAAGAGAACTGCTTAAGCCCAAGAGTTTGAGGTTGCTGTGAGCTGTGACGCTATGGCACACTACCAAGGGCAACATAGTGAGACTCTGTCTAAAAAAAAAAAAAAAGAAAAGAAAAGAAAAAGAAAGCAAAGAAACAGGGTGGTAGCTGGAGCAGACACTGGGTGCAGGGGCCAGAGGAAGTTGTTTGTAAGGTAGGAAACATCAGCTCATGTTCACAGGCTCACAGCACTGATCTGCTGAAGTGGGCGCATTGAAGAAGCAGAGGGGAGAGGGTGATCCAGTGACCAATAGAAAGAGTGGCCTTAGGTCAGAACAGAGACAGCTCCTCCACTGTAATGGTAAGGAAGCAGAGCATGGGTTCTGGAGTATGGTGGGTTTGATGGTTAAGAGATGAAGAAACTGACTTAGAGAGGTTAAATAACCTTCCCAAGGTTATACAGCTAGTAAGTGGCAGTCAAGATTCAAAGCCAGGGCTATCAAAGCCTATGCTCTGAACTTCTAAGCTTAGACTGCCCTCTACATAGTATCTAGCAGGCACCCAATAAATGTACACACATTAATTCATTAAACATTTAAGTACCTACTGTGTACCCTATCTGCAGAGCTATGCTGGAGATAGGAAGATAAGGTTGATGTGGTCCTTGCCCTCAAGGACCTTGTAGTATAACAAAAGGAGATAAGCAGGTACTATGCAGTAACACAGTTCAGATGAGAGAGGTATTTGTAAGGTGCTTTGGACAATAGCAGGAACTCTAAGAATCCAAGAGTGTCCCTGAGGCAGAGTCCTAGAAAGTGAGGAGGAGTTGACCTTCAGATCAGGAGGAATAGCCTGGGCAGTTAGAGAGGCATTAACGGCTTAGGGAATTATATTGTCTTGCTAGGAGATGGTGGTTCTTTCTGATGTTTTGTTTTTACAGTTTTCTCCCTTTTCTTCCTTCTTTTCTCTCTCCTGTGAAATCCTGCTGGCCCAGCTCCCTGGCTAGAACATGTGCCAACTTATCTATCTTGGGTGTCACCCAGATGGTCGTGATGACCTGCCCTCCCTTTCAGGCTGTGGAAAAGGGCCAGTGGAGTGTTGCTGTTGTGTAAAGTCAAAGGAAGCACAAGACAGGCGTGACTGTCTACAGGGTTGTATCTTACTTAATAGCAGTCCTAGCATAGAGAAAACTGGAAAATACTCTTCCCTTTCCCTCAGCCCCATTTCTTTGTACTTACCACTTGAAAATAGCAGCCCATTCAGAGCCTTTGATTAGATCTGGGTCATAGTAGTGTGCCGGTAAAACTAAGGGAGTTGACATCTTTTTGCAGACAATCTTTCTTTTTTTCTTTCTTTTTTTTTTTTTTTAGAGACAGAGTCTTGTTTTGTTGCCCTTGGTAGAGTGCCATGGTGTCACATCTCACAGCAACCTCTAGCTCTTGGGCTTAGGCGATTCTCTTGCCTCAGCCTCCCAAGTAGTTGGGCGTATAGGTGCTAGCTACAATGCCAGGCCTTTTTTTTGTTGCAGTTTGGCCAGGGCCAGGTTCTAACCCACCACCCTTGGTATATGGGGCCGGTGCCCTACTCACTGAGCCATAGGCGCTGCCTGCAAACCATCTTTCATATTGTAAAGGCCATGGAACTTAGAAAAGGAAGGGTGGGGGCCCTCTATTTTTACCAACTATTCACTCTCCACTTACCCAATAATAATTTTTTTTTTTTAAAGACAGAGTCTTACTCTGTCACCCTAGGTAGAGTGCCTTGTCATCATAGCTCATAGCAACCTCAAACTCCTGGGTTCAAGCAATTCTCCTGCCTCAGCCTTTTGAGAAGCTAGAACTATAGAACCCCAACACCATACCTGGCTAGTTTTTTCTACTTTTTTAGAGACAGGGTCTCACTCTTGCTCAGGTTGGTCTGAAAATCCTGAGCTTCAGCAATCTACCTACCTTGACCTCCTAGAGTGCTAGGATTACAGGTGTGAGCTACAACGCCCAGACTTTACCCGATGATAATTACCCACCTTACCTATGATCTAGTCTTCTCTTTTTATCACCTCTCTTGGTTGATTTACTAGGTGTATTTTTCTTACACTGGCTTTATCAAAGATAACAGGTTGCTAAAGAAAACTTCATTTTCTATAATAGGGAAAGATTAATCTTTACTTTTAATTGGGTTAGAAATAAGCAAGATTGGTAGTGCCCGTAGCTCAGTTGGTAAGGCACCGGCCACATACACCAAGACTGGTGGGTTCAAACTGGGCTAGCTTAAAAAAAAAACAATGACAACTGCAACAACAACAAAAAAATAGCTGGGCATTGTGGTGGGCTCCTGTAGTCCCAGCTACTCAGGAGGCCGAGGCAAGAGAATTGCTTAAGCCCAAGAGTTTAAGGTTGCTGTGAGCTGTGACACCATGGCACTCTATCCAGGGCAACAGCTTGAGACTCTGTCTCGAAAAAAAAAAGAAAAGAAATAAGCAAAATTGTAGAATTTTAGATCTAAATGGCAAAGAAACCATTAGCTTCCTCATTATCACATAAGAAGACTGGCAGCCAGAGAGATGCAGCATAGCTACAGCTAGACATTAGATATGAGGAAATTGAACTTCTGGGTGTCCTATGTCCTCCTCCCATTTGTCCTCTCTATATTACACTGTTGCTCTGTTATATTAGTAATTCATGGTAAAAGCTGTTCCAAATAATGTTGCCTTTCTGCAAACCACATCACAGTCTTTCGTGGGTTTAGGCAATAGGTTATAGGTTACCGAGTCAGTCAGTCTGCGGCCATCTTGTGTGTGACTATGCTCTCTGTGGTTGGGTGGTGGGGCTCAGCTCCAGGGCAGGGTAGATTGGAAGACAGAGGGAATGGCAGTGGGAGGGGAGAGGAGCAGGACTGCTGCAGTAGTGGTACGCTTCTTAATTAGACCAGGACAGCGTTTACTTGTTTATTCACTTGGTTTGAGGGAAGTTAGGTTTTATTACATTCTTAGTCTAGTGCCATGAAGTCAACCGGATTTGGGTTCCAATGTTGGATGAGTTATTCAAACTCTCAGACTGTTTCTTTTATCTGCAACGAATGAAGGATAATATATACCCTCCTTGCAGGGAGGTGAATTGGAAACGAAAACTTAAACCAACTCGCTAGTGTGATCACAGCACATAGGACACGCTGAAAACACGGAAGCTGCCAGGGCTGTCGCTGCTGCGGGTTAGGAAGGTACAAGGGGACAGAGCAAGTGAACAGAAAACCTCCCTTGAACATCAGATTGGACAGTCTAGAGACTCCTCCAGGAACTACAGAGAACCCAAAAGGCACTAATAGCACATCAAGTGTTTGAAGAAAGGAGAAAGAGGTTGTGAAGGACAACAGAATCATGGATAGTTACAGCTGGAGTGACCAGAGGAGTCAGCAAGGCCGACTGCCTCATTGTATAGAGGGGTAGATTGGGTCCCAGAGAGAATAACTAGTTTACCCAAGAATAAATATCTAATTTTAACAAAGCACATAATCCTGGCCTCCTGAGGGCTCTTTATATTATTTCATAAACAGGGGTTAGGTAAAAGTTCAAGGAATCATTCCTAGCCATCTGATAAATGACTAGACAACTAAAAGAGTAATCTTATTTTTTTTACAGTTTTTTTTTTTTTTTTTTTTTTTTTGGCCGAGGCCAGGTTTGAACCCACCACCTCCAGTATGTGGGGCTGACGCCCTACTCCTTGAGCCACAGTCACCCACCCAAGAGTAGGCTTATTAAGGCCTTTTAGTATGAGACGCCTCTACTCAAAACCCTTCACTATCCATTGAATAAAATAAATAGTATTCATGTACTTTGGGACCCATGCCAAAAGTTCTCTCTCATTCTTCCCACATATTGTATCTTTCAATCTATTCCCCATTTCTTTTTTCTTTTTCTTTTTTTGGTAGAGACAGAGTCTCACTTTACCGCCTTCGGTGGAGTGCCGTGATGTCACAGGACTCACAGCAACCTCTAGCTCTTGGGCTTCCGCGATTCTCCTGCCTCAGCCTCCCGAGCAGCTGGGACTACAGGCCCCCAACACAAAGCCTGGCTATTTTTTTGTTGCAGTTCAGCTGGGGCTGGGTTTGAACCCGCTACCCTCGGTATATGGGGCCGGCGCCCTACTCACTGAGCCACAGGCGCCACCCTATTCCCCAT
The DNA here is from genome assembly GCA_963574355.1 of Loris lydekkerianus. Lineage (NCBI taxonomy): Eukaryota > Metazoa > Chordata > Mammalia > Primates > Lorisidae > Loris > Loris lydekkerianus. Next base: position 4,086 of record CAUYPK010102380.1, on the reverse strand, counting down.
TTCTTAGCCCGCCACATGTGGAAAGTCTGCAGAGATCTTGGGCTGTTCAAATGCCACCACTCCCAGGAAGCCTCCTGGGGCCACCCCAGGACTTTGCTTTGTCTCCACTGCTGTTTGCGTTGGTTATACTGCACTTATCACATTAGATCTTACTTTACCGTGTGTTGCTCCTGCACTACAAGGGTGGGGCAAAATCCTTGGTCCTTTTCTACACGGTTGCATGTATGACAGGGGTCTATCTACTGTTTGTTGAATGCAGATAAGTATTTTATACCTGCCTTTCTGATTTCAGGCCGCATTCTCTACTTCCTAAATATGTTGTATGAATTAGCTAGAAAAGAGATTTACAAAATGAAAGTTTTGGATGCTTCTCTGGAGTGACATGTATCTGGGAAAATATGAAAGTGTATATAACTCTATTCTGGAGAAGAGTTTTTACACTGTAAAATATCCTACAAAGCAGACCAGAGTAAACCAAATTACTTTTTCTTTCTTCAGTGGGAGTCTAATGTGCCTGCAGATGGAAGCTTTTATAGTTTTAATCCTGCAAAAAGCAAAGCCCTCAAAGGAGGAAGAGTTCTGCCTCTAAGTAAAGGGAAGGGAGTCCTGAGGGGTTCAGATGTCCGAGGATCGGGAGGGTGGATTTAGAGGACAGGGAAGGGAAGTCTAGTTTGATCTGCACATGAGAGCATGTATTTATACCCCTGTGGCTTACTGAAGGATTAAAGACATGGATACATGACCTTACCTGGGGCTTTTTTTAAAGGGGGGGCTGTTTCTTTCACAAAGCTTTTTCTGCAAAGCGTTTAGAGTAGCAGAACATTTCTCTCTTCACCAAGTAAAGCAGCCAAGCCAGTTTGACTAGCTTCAGGGAAACACCAAACAAAGCTGCCAACTCCAATCACGTGAACTAGTTACTAATTATCTTCTGGCATCTGAGGGAAAAGATAGAGTAGCTCACTGATTGGATCCTGAGGTTGAAATAACTCCACATCTCTCGATGCCCCAACCAACAGGAAGAGAGGCTCTCCAGTGCTTTGGGAGGTGTTTTAAGCAGGATAGATCCAGCCTTAGGCTAGACTGCACCTGTCCACAGCCCAACCCAGCCCATGGAAAGGAGAAACAAAACCTGTGTCTTTAAGCATAGTGAGTATGTGTGAAGCCCAGGCACCCAGCAAAGAAAGAGAAGTAGAAAAGGAAAGGCACTGGGAGTACAGCGACTGCAAGAGCCTCCGGAAAAGGAATTGTAGCGAGTGGGATGAACTTCACAGAGAAAATGATTGGGGGCCCAGGTACCCGGCCAGCTGCCAGAATCGGCCTTACAGAAAAAGGGATTGTGGATACTGGGATTTGGAGCAGAGTGAACCAAGCTACACGGACTATTGGGAAGCAGATGGAAGTGGAAAGGACTTTGTCTACCGCAGAGGCTGTGATGGTTACAGGAGTCAAGAAAATGCAGATTATGGGACTACCAGCCCCAGGACTAAGGGTAACTGGCTGACAGGAAGCCCAGCTGGGACTTGGAAAGCTGCAGGATACAGAGAGATGAATGGCTTTGCGGATCATAAGAACCCGGAGGACCCTAAAAAAAACAAACAGTGGACTAGCAGTAGGAGTTTGGATGATTCTTTGGGAAATTTAGGTCAATCTCAAATGTGGCATAGGGACCACAGGAATTTTAATTATAATCTTAAGGATTGTCAAGAAACTAATTTTTATTATAGACCTCTCAACAATTTATATCATGTTCCTGGGAATTATACTAATGGTCAATCTGTGGACGTTTTGGATCTGAAAGGTATCAATGAAGGATTTGTCAGATTCTATGAAGAGGACAGGAATGTTTATCAAAATGATAAAATCTATCCCAAAGCAAAGACTAATCCCGTAGATCAGGATAATTTTTATACAGAAAATAAGGGCTATGGTACTTTATTGGCGGATGTTGAATATGAGTCTCAAAATTACAGAGGAGCAGATTCTTTATATAATTTGGAGTATAATGGCATTGACAGACCGGAACTGATGGCCCTAGGGGGTGGTGGCATCATCTTAGATGATCAGCAGTATCAGTGTGCTAGAGGGGGGCAAGAAAGACATCATGTCAGGACTCCTCATAGCCATTCATTGGAGAAGACCCAGCATTTAGAGGAAGAGAGAAAACTAAACGACCCAGAGACTTGGAGAAGGAATAGTTGTTTCCGCCGCACAGCACCCAGCACCCTGAGGCACTCAGAGTTTGTGCAAAACAGGAAGAAAACCCAAGGTATGAACTCAGCCAGCCTCCTTAGAAAGACAAAGCATAGAAATAGATTAAAAGGGTGGTCAGAGCAGATACCAGGAGCATTCGTGTACTCAAACTTGTGCCCCAAAGTTCTTATCACATGTATCTTGAGTGAGAGCATCCTTAGGGATTCAGCTCTGTGGAAGGCATTGTAGACAACAAGATTAAATGTAGTGTCGTGAGTATGTAGCACGCCAGGTGCCATTCTCATGGGGACGTTCATTCTTGGTTTCGTCAGGTATCTCTAATCGCTAGTCTCTTTCCATTCTTTAATGTCTGTGTTCCTCTTGTGAGAACACCAAGCTAAAATTTATTTTCCTGGCATGTTTTTTTCTCTTAGTCCCTAAACTTCTTTAGACTTTAACAGAAAAGAAATCTTGTCTTGTTTTATAGATTATTCATTCTTGACTTGTAGGAATCTTAAGTGAATGATAAGCACTAAAACTCTCATGAAATTCAGAAGATGATTCCTCACCGCACTTTCTACGCGTTAGGAATCCAGATGACTTCTCTCACCAAGCCTTAACTAAGTTATGTGTAAAATGGGACTCGTCAGGCTCTTTATCATGCCGTGATTATTTCTTTCTTGTCATTGTAATATTTTTTCTTCTTCAGTTCTGGGAAATGAACTTTATTTTTGCTATGTTGTTTTTATGGTTACCGGATTCCCTGTTAAACTTTTTTTTTTTTTTTTCATGTTATATGTTGTCCTCATGTCAAGCAGCCTTTCTGGTTCTGCCCAATTTGGGGGAGTTCAGGTTATAACCAGAGAGTAAGGTTAGAGTTAGAGAATGTGAACAATCTGGAAATTCCACCTCATACCCTCCACCAGAGTGGAAGCTTTCTTGTTTAGGTCCCCTTCAGACTGGGCTGGCTGGTGAGGTTTATTCTGGGGGCCCTCAAAGACTGAAAGGATAAGCCCTGCTGTAGTCCTGGACCCTCCAGTGGTTCATCTGGTGGTCCTCCAACATGGGCTTCATGTAACTTGAATTTCCAGGGCACCATTTGGGACAAAACAGGCTCTCAGCAAAGATAAAAATGAAACCAAACCCGGCTCTTGCTGAGAAGCTGAGGTATTGAGCAGCTAGTCACATTTTTTCTAAGTGCATTTTCTCTCTAAAATGATAGGGATTGGATGACTTCTAAATTCCTTCCAGCTCACACAAAAAAGAAAAGGTCTGATTCTCTGATTCTTTGTATTGCTTTTCGTATTTTCTCTTCCCTTCCCCCACATCTGTTCCTTCAGTGAACTTTGTTTCCTGTCTGTAGTTCCTTATTGTAGGAAGCCTCCTAACTATAATCGAAGTGTGCTTATTCTGTTTGACTTAACAAGAGTCGAACCATTCTCTCTGCGGTGTTGTAATGTGCCCTATGATCTCTCAGTTTCACATTTTATCATGTCCATTTTTACAACTATTTCTTTATATTCGAGGACTTAACTTTTGAAAGTACATTTATATTTAAGTGAATTGGCACCTCATTTTTACCCCTAGTATCCTCCTCACCTGTATTAGAAATCTTTCTGCTTTCTAACATTCTTTGTTGGCTGTCTCATAGCACATGCCTCACCCTTCCTGAATGTTACACAGTAAAAACAGAAATTACAGAAAGGAAACAGGTGTGGGAGTTGATCTGTTTTGAGTACAAATCTCAGCTCCAGAGCCAGGCACAGTGGCATACACCTGTAATCCCAGCTATTTAGGAGGCTGAGGCAGGAGGATCACTTGAGGCCAGAAGTTCTAGACCAGCCTGGGCATCATAGCAGGAACCCCATTTCTATTTTTTTTTTTTTTTTTTTTTTT
>CAUYPK010102379.1:0-42729 GCA_963574355.1 Loris lydekkerianus | reverse complement strand
GTTCCTTCAGCTTGCTATATCCTTTCTATACTCTTCACATTGTTCATCTCTTATTTGATTCTGTTTTTGGATTTCCTTTTGGTTATTTTCCACTTTATTAGCAGTTTCCTTCATTGTTTCTATCATTTCCTTCATTGTTTTCATCATGTGTATTCTAAATTCTCTTTCTGTCATTCCTAACATTTCTTTATAGGTGTAATCCTCTGCAGTAGCTACCTCATGGTCCCTTAGAGGGTTTGCTCTGTATTGATTCTTCATGTTGCCTGGAATTTTCTGCTGCTTCTTCCTCATGAGTGATTTCTTTATTCTGTTTCCTTGCCCTAATTTTTCTTTCAGTTCCTCTTGCTCTTTAAGTTCCCATGCCTATGGAATAAGTTTTTGATGAGTCCTTTTGGTAGAGGACCAGAAGAATGAGAAGGTTGAAGATCAAGAATGGATGAAAAAAGAAGAAAAGAATGAAAAGAAAATAGAGAAAGGATAGGGGGTGTGTAAGAGGAATATTGTCAAAAAGAAGAGAGGCACAGAAAGAGGGAGACAGAGCAATGTAGGTGTACAGTAGGGTACTTTGACATAACCTTAAATAAAAACCCAACCTCTGGGGGTGCCTGGTTGGGTGGTTCCCTTGAGGTCAGCAGCTCTTGTCTAACCTGATCAGACACAGTACCCTACCTCCACCAAGTAGAGAGTAAAGACATAAATACTATAAATCAAACCAAAACAAGCAAACAGAAAACTTTATGGGATAAAATTGGGTGAAAAACCAAATAATAGTAGAAACACTAGCAAAAATGAAGTTCTAGTTATTGAAAAAGACAGCAATGGGAAATTGTATTTAAACTAGAAAAATGGAGAAAGAAACAAAAAAATCTGTATGAAAAATGTTGAAATGCATCTTATAAGGGTATATGTGAAACTTAGTAAATGTAGAATGTAAATGTCTTAGCACAATAACTAAAAAAACGCCAGGAATTCTATGTTAACTAGTGTGATGAAAATGTGTTAAACGGTCTATAAAGCTAGTGTATGATGCCCCATGATCATATCAATGTACACAGCTATTATTTAATAATAAACAACAACAACAATATCAAAATAAACAACAAACAAATAAACAAAAAAAAACCAAAGCAGTATATATAATTTGTTGAATATTGTCTGGGCAACAAGTGGTCTTCTGGGGTATGAAATGTTAATCACTATGCTGATACGACTGTATGTCTCCGCTGATTTCTCAAACACCACAGGGTAGACACCCTAAATTTCTCTCAGCCCTCTTAAAAGGCACTTTAAACTTCTAAACTTGCTAAGCAGAAGCTTTCCCAGGAAAGTGCTTGTCACTGGAATCACTGCTGAAGTGGCTATTCACTTACTCAGTGTGCCAAAACCAGTCTCACTCTGCCCCTGAGGGTTTGGGCCGTATGGCGGCTCAGTCCCTGCCTTTACGCTTCTCAGTCACTAGGTTACTAGCTCCCGCCCGATCCTTGCTCTGCAACCCTGAGGTCATACCTTGCTGGGGCAGTTCTCTCTCAATGGCTTCCACCGCCCACAGCCGAACACTATTAGCTCCATCCAGCTCAGTGGCTCAGTCTGGGGCCCTAGACAATGCCCAAAGTTCTCTGCACTCCTGCTCAAGCTCTTCCCAAGGCAGTTCAACTGAGTGCCAAGTCCAAAAACACCAAAACAGTTCACAGGTAAGGCCTTTATGGTTTTCAATCTCACTGCTACTGTACTTACAGCTGTCAGTGGGATTGGACCTATTGAACACATGCGACCACTTGCCAGTTTTCCACTGTTTTTGTCCTCCTCTTGGGGTCCAGAAGTCTCTCACTGACTCTGTTTCCTCAAAGGGATGATTATAGGCAGATCCTACCAGACAGGGATGCCTGGAGTCTTATCTCCCAAGACAAATGGTGCCCAGATGCAAGGAAGCTGTTACTCAGCCGCCATCTTGCTCTCCTCCTTTTGGCTGTTTCTTAAATCAGCTTTCTGTTACCATCCAGGGTATCTCAGTTTGGTGGTAGATGTTTCTCAGTGGACATCATGGGAATATGGAGGAAAGCTAGTGAGTATGTGTGGGCACATGTGCAAGACAGACAGCTCTGCTGCTTTCCAGCTGTTTGGCTTTGGACAAACCACCCACCTCTCCTTCAAATACTTTCTATATATTCTTTCTTTTTTAGTGACAGAGTAATATCCCATGGTTTACATGGTTTACATATACCATATTTTGTTAATCCATTTGTAGATAGGTGGGTACTTAGGCTGTTTCCACATTTTGGATATTGTTATTTAAGCTGTGATAAACAGTCTAGTGAAAATGTCCTTATGGTGAAAGAATGTTTTTTCTCCTGGGTAGATGCCCAGTAATGGGACTGCAGGATCAAATGGGAGATCTAGTTTGAGTAGTTTGACGATTCTCCAAACTTCCTTCCAAAAATGTTGCATTCGTTTGCAGTCCCACCAGCAGTGTAAAAGTGTTGCCTTCTGTCCACATCCATGCTAGCATCTGGAGCTTTGAGACTTTGTGATATGGTGCAATCTCACTGAAGTTAGTTGGTATCTTAGAGTGTTTTTTTTTTTTTTTTTTTTAAATACAGAGTCTCACTATGTCACCCTGGGTATAATGCTGTGGTGTCACAGGTCACAGAAACTTCAAACTCTTGAGCTTAAGTGATTCTCTTGCCTCAGCCTTCCAAGTAGCTTGGACTACAGGCGCCCACCCCAATGCCTGGCTGTTTTTTGTTTGTAGTTGTAATTGTTGTTTTGCAAGCCTGGGCTGGTTTCAAATCTGCCAGCTCTGGTGTATGTGGCTGATGCCCTAGCTACTGAGCTACAGGCGCCAAGCCTCAGGGTGGTTTTGATTTGCATTTCTCTAACAATTAGAGATGATGAGCATCTTTTCATATGTTTGTTAGCCATTTGCCTGTCTTCTTTACAGAAGGTTCTATTCATCTCTCTTGCCCATTGATATAGTTATAAAAAAATATAACTTTTACATTGATTAGTTTGAATTATCTGTAGATTCTAGTTATTAATCTTTTGTCCAATTCATAATATGCAAATAGCTTTTCCCATTCTGATAACTGTATATTTGCTTTTATTGTTGTCTCCTTAGCTGTACAGAAGCTGTTCAGTTTAATTAAATCCCATTTGTTATTTTTCTTGTTGTTGCAATTGCCACTAAAATCTTCTTCATAAAGTCTTTCCTCAGGCCAATACCTTCAAGTATTTTCCCCCACTTTCTTCAAGGATTTTTATTGTTTCATGTCTTGGATTTAGATTTATTATGTGTCTTGAATAAATTTTAGAGAGTGGTGAAAGGTGTGGGTCCAGTTTCAGTCTTTTACAAGTGGTTATCCAGTTGTCTCAATACCACTTACTGAATAAGGATTCTTTCCTCCAGTGTATGTTCTTGTTTGGTTTATCAAAGATTAGATGGCTTTAACTACTTTCAACAACTTTTGTCATTTTTATTATTTTTTTTAATTTTTTAACTTTATTTTATTATTATTATTATTATTATTAAATCATAGCTGTGTACATTGATATGATCATGGGGCATCAATATTTCCCATTTTTATTGATTGTAAAATTTAATATTAATAAGATCGAAGTACTCTCCAAATTGATGTAAAGATTCAATATAATCTTTCTCAAAACCCCAGGTGACTACTTTGAGATACTCACAAATAATATTAAAATTTACATGCAATTTAAAAAACAACAACAAAGATTAGATGGCATCATCTCATTGTTTTCTATTCAGTTCCAGGTGTCTATGTCTCTATTTTTGTGCTAATACCATGTTGTTTTGATCACTATGACCTGGTAGTACAGCCTAAAGTCTGGTAGGCTGATGCCCCTGGCTTTGTTTTTATTACTAAGAATTGCCTTAGCTATACAGGTTTTTTTTCTGGTTTTATGCAAAATGAAGAATTATTTTTTCCAGTCTTATTTATTTATTTATTTTTAGACAGAGTTACATTACATTGTCCTCGGTAGAGTGTCATGGCATCACAGCTCATGGCAACTCCCACTCTTGGGCTCAGAGAGATTCTCTTGCCTAAGCATTTGAAGTAGCTGGGACTACAGGTGCCCACTACAATGCCTGGCTATTTTGTTGTTGTTAGTTGTCATTGTTCTTTAGCAGGCCTGGGTCAGGTTCAAAACCCACCAGCCCCAGTGTATGTGGCCAGAGCCCTATCAACTGAGGCATGGGCGCTAAGCCTGCTTTTTTTTTTTTTTTTCCAAATCTTAGAAGTATGATATTGGTATTTTAATAGGGGTTGCATTGAATCTGTAGATTGCTTTGGGATGTATAGTAATTTTTACAATGTTGATTCATCCCAGCCATGAGCTTGGTATTTTCTTCCATTTGTTTAAATCTTCTGCTATTTCTTTACTTAAGATTTCATAATTTTTGTTATAGAGGTCCTTAACCTCCTTTTTTTAGCTATATTCCTGGGTATTTCATTTCCTTTGAAGCTACTGTGAAGGGTTCATAATTTTTGTTATAGAGGTCCTTCACCTCCTTTTTTAAGCTATATTCCTGGGTATTTCATTTTCTTTGAAGCTACTGTGAAGGGAATTGTGTCCTTGATTAGCTTCTCATCTTGGCTGTTATGTGCATGTAAAAAATCTACTGATTTTTGGACATTCGTTTTATATCCTGAGACCTTATTGTATTTTCTGATTAATTCTGGAGTGTTGTGCTTGAGTATTTGGAGTTTTCTAAATATAAGATCATATGATCAGCAAAGAGGAAGAGTTTGACCTCCTCTGCCAACATTTGGATGTCCATTATTTCCTTTTCTTGCCTGATTGTATTGGCTAGAACTTCTAGTACTATGTTGAATAGTAGTGGTGATAAAGGACAATCTTGTCTCGTTCCAGTTCTAAATACAAAAGCTTTTAGTTTTACTTTGTTGAGTATAATATTAGCTGTGGGTTTGTCATAGATGGCTTTGGTCAATTTAATAAATGTGCCACCTACACCTATGTTCTTCAGGATTCCAGTTAGAAAAGGATGTTGGATTTTATTGAATGCTTTCTCTGCACCTATTGATAAGATCATATGGTCTTTGTTTTTGTTTCTATTGATATGGTGTATTATGTTTATGGACTTGTGTATGTTAAACCAGATGTGCATCCATGGGATGAAACCTACTTGATCACAATGTATGGCTTTTTTATGAGAAGCTATAATCTATTGGCTAAGATTTTATTGAGAATTTTTGCATCTATATTCATTAGTGTGATTGGTCTGAAGTTCTTTTTATTTGGGTCTTTTCCTGGATTTGGTTCAGGGTTATGTTTGTTTTATAAAATACGTTGGGGAAGATACCGTCCTTTTTAATTTTTTTTGGAATAGAATCTGCAGTTTAGGTATAAGCTCATCTTTTAAAGTTTTATAGAATTCTGATGTGAAGCTATCTGGTCCAGGGCATTTATTGGGGGGGGGGAGTTTTTTTATAGTTTAATCTCAGTTCTTGAAATTGGTCTATTCAAGAAATCTATTTCTTCATGGTTAAGTCTAGGGAGAGGGTGTACTTCTAAGTATTGATCCATTTTCTCTACATTGTCAAATTTCTGGCATAGAGTTTCTTGTAATATTCATAGATGATTTCTTGTATCTCTGTGGTATCTGTTGTTATTTCCCATTTATCATTTTGGATGGAGGGTACTAGAGATTTTCTTTTCTTGTTTCTAGTTAGTCTGGCCAAAGTTTTATCTATTTTGTTCATTTTTTCAAAGAACCATCTTTTTGTTTTATTAATTTTATGAATGATTTTTTAAATTTTCAATTTCATTGTTCTCTGAATTAATTTTGGCTATTTCTTTTCTTCTGCTAGTTTTAGAATTAGATTGTTATTCTTTTTCCAATTCCATAAGATGGTTTGTGAGATTGTTGCTGCTCTGTCATTCAGTTTTTCATATGTGGGTGTCTAATGCAATAAATTTTTCTCTCAGGACTGCTTTAGCTCTATCCCACCAGTTTTTGTATCTTATATCTTTGTTGTTGTTATTTTTGAGGAATTTAAATATTTCCTCTTTTATGTCTTCCTGAACTCAACTATCATTCAGCATAAGGTTATTTACTTTACATATCTTTCTGTGGCGATGAACATTTTTGTTGGATTTCAGTTCCAGCTATATAGCCTTATGGTCTGAGTAGAGAAAAGTTACAATTTCTATTCCTTTAATTTTGCTGTGGTTTGATTTGTATTCTATGACATGGTATATTTTGGAGTATGTGCCATGGGGTGATGAGATAAATGTATATCCATTTGCTTTGGGATGGTATGTTCTATAAATATCTATTAATCCCCTTTGTTCTAGGGTAACATTTACATCCTTTGTGTCTTTGTTTAGTTTCTATTTAGAGGATCTGTCCATTTCTATTAGAGGGGTGTTAAAGTCCCTGGCTATTATGGTGTTATAGACTAATATAATGCTCAGACTCCTCAAGGTCTGTTTTATAAATTTGGAAGCATTTCAGTTAGGTGCATAAAGATCTAAAATTGCAATGTCTTGTTGTTGTATAGTTCCTATGACCAGTATGAAGTGCACATCTTTGTTGTTTATGACTTTACTTGCTCTAAATCACTTTTATCTGAGAATAAGTTTGCAACTCCTTCTTTCTTCTGATTCCCATTTGCTTGAAACACTGTTCTCCATCCCTTGACTCTGAATCTTATTTTTCCTTCAAGCTTAAGTGTGTCTCCTGTAGACAGAATATGGATGGCTTGTGTGTTTTTTTTTTAATCCAATTAGCCAGTCTATGCTTCTTCAGTGGGGAATTTAATCCATTGACATTGATTGAGTTAATTGATAAGTGTGGTAGAATTTTATTCATCTTATTATGAGAAAATCTGTTGTGTAGTTTTAACCTTTGCACCATTGTAGAAACTAAGTTTTGTTCTTTAGGTGCTTGGTGTTTGCTGTGTTTATGATCCATTGTGGTGTTCAGTGTTGAGAATAGATCTAAGTATTTCCCGTAGATCTGGTCTTACTGTGGCAAATTTCCTCAGTGCTGTATATCCACAGAAGTTTTGATTTCTTCATCAATTTTGAAACATAGTTTATCAAGATAAAAAATTCTAGGTTGAAAATTGTTTTGTTTAAGAGTACTGAAGGTGGATGACCATGATTTTCTGGCTTGGAAAGTTTTGGTTGAGAAGTCTGCTGCTATTATCCTAATGGTTCTGCCCTTGTAGGTCAGTTGATGCTTACTCCAAGCTTCTTGCAGAAGTTTCTTTTTTGTCTTGACTTTGGACAAGTTCCTTACAATGTGTCTTGAAGAGTTTCTGTTAGAGTTGAGATGACCCAGGTTTCTATGTCTGTCTGAAAATAGTGTGTTAGAATCATTAGTAAAACTTGGTAAGTTTTCATTTATGATAGTCTACAGTAGGACTTCCATATGTTTGGGGCCATCTTCTTCCCCTTCAGGGATTCCTATTATTCATAAGTTTGATGGCTTCATGGAGTCTCATAGTTCTCTACGTAACGGTATTGCTTTCTCCCTCTTTTTCTCTGCCTCTCTAACTACCTGAGTTAACTTGAAAAAGTTATCCTCAAGCTCCAACATTCTTTCTTCTCCATGGTCTAATCTATTTTTGATACTTTATACTGCATCTTTACAATCTTTGATTGTCTCCTTGATTTCTTTAAACTCAGCTATATTCTTTATTTATTCTATACATCTCTTGTCTGACTTTTGGTTCTGTCTTTCCATGTTCTCATCCATTCCATTTATTGTCTTAATCCATATTTTAAATTCCCTTTCTGTCAAAGCCATTAATTCTTTATAGGAGGAGTCTTCTGTAAAACCTGTCTCATGGTCTCTTGGAGGAGTTGCTCTATTTTGGTTATTCATGTTGCCTGAATTTTTCTTTTGGTTCATCATCATGTATGCTTTATTCTTATTCACTTCCTTGTCCTCCTTTGTACTCACTTCTTCATTTGCTTCAAGTTACATTGTCTCAGAGTTTAGGTGATTAAGAACCCTCTTGGTATGGGGCCAGAAGACAGAAAAGGGTTAGAGCAAATGAGGAGAAACAAGAGGAAAGGAAATAAAGAGGAAAACAGAAGGAAAGAGTAAGAAAAAATAAAAATAAAGAGAAAGAAAAGAAAAAGAGGTGGGAATAATAGGAAAAAATTGAATAACAGAAGAGGAAGACAGGAAGGGAGGATGAGAGTGATAGAAGAAATGGTATTGTTCAGCACAGTGCTAAGGCCATGCCTATAGCTCAAGAGTTTTGAGGAGCTGAACTAGGTGGATTCCTCTATATCAGGCACTCCTTACCAACTTGAGCACAGCCAGACTTTTTTTCTGTTTCCCATCTGGGGGATTCTTATGGATGGCTTCAATCAGCTTAAGAAATACGAATCTTTAGTGGGGAACTCAAGCCACTAACATTTATTGAAAGAATTAATAAGTGTGATGGAGTGCTATTCATCTCATTTTGTGAAAGTCCATTGCTTATTTTTATCTTTTGCATCATTGTGGAAGCTACATTTTTTTTCCCTTTAGTTTCTGGGTATTTAGTTTACTCGTGGTCCATTGTGACAGTGTTTAGAAATGGTCTAAGTATTTTCTGTAGAGCTCGTCTGATTGTGGCAAACTTTCTCAATATTTGTGTATCAGATTTGATTTATCCAACAATTTTAAATCTTGGCTTATTAGAATATAGAATCCTGGGATGAAAATCATTTTAAGTGGGTTAAAGGTAGATGGCCATTCTCATCTTGCTTGAAAAGTTTCATTTCAGAAGTCTTAAGCCACCCTGATGGGTTTGCCTCAATAGGTCAGTTGGCACTTAGTCCTGGCTTCTTGAAGAATCTTGTCTTTCATTTGACTTTGGACAGGTTCATTAAAATTTGTCTTAGAGAAGCTCTATTTGAGTTGAAACAACTTGGGGGTTCAATATCTTTCTGAAAGGAGTGTGTCAGAATCTTTGGTAATACTTAGGAAATTTTCATTTATGATATACTGTAGTAGGGCTTCCATTTCTCTAAGGCATTTCTCTCTCATTTTGGAATACCTATAATTTGTGTTTAAACACTTCATAAAGTCCCATAATTGTCTTACTGAATGTTGTGCTTTATCTGTCTTTTTTTCTGTCTCTTTAACTGTGTGTGTTAGCTCAAGAGCTTTATCCTCTTCCTTTCAGATTATTTTTTTTCCACAGTGTTTAATCTGTTATTAATGTATTCTACTGAATCTTTTAATATCCTGATTGTGCCGGCACCCGTGGCTCAGTGTGTAGGGCCCCGGCCCCATATGCTGAGGGTGGCACATTCAAAACCAGCCCCAGCCAAAATGCAACAAAAAATAGCCGATGTTGTGGCAGGCTCCTGAAGTTCCAGCTACTCGGGAGGGTGAGGCAAGAGAATCACCTAAGCCCAAAAGCTGGAGGTTTCTGGGAGCTGTGATGCTGTGACACTCTACTGAGGGTGACAGTGGGACTCTGTCTCTAAATAAATAAATAAATAAATTTCCTGACTGATTTATTCAAGTCCTTAAGCTCTGCTGTATCCTTTCTATATTCTTCATATCATTCATCTCTTACTGGATTCTGCTTTTGGATTTCCTTTTAGCTATTTTCACTTTCTCAGCAATTTTTTTCATTGTTTTTGCCATCCATATTTTAAATTTCCTTTCTGCCATTTTCACCATTTCTTTCTAGGTGGAATATTCTGAAGTAGATACCTCATGATTCCTTGGGGTGGTTGCTTTGTTCTGATTTTTCATGTTGTCAGGATTCCTCTGCTGTTTCTTCCTCATGAAGGTTTTCTCTTTCTTTATTTCCCTGCCCTACTTTCCCCCCTCACATCCTCCTGCTGTTTAAGGTACCATGCCTCTGACCTCATGTATTGAAGTGTCCTTTTGATAAAGGGATAAAAAGAAGAGAAGAATGAAGAGCAATATGGGATACAAGAAAAAATAAAAAGAGAAACGATAAAGCTTAGCAGGGAATATAAGGGAAGATTGAAAAAAAGGAGAGAGGAATAGAAAGAGAGAGACAGGAATAATAGTGATGCACAGTAGGATACTTTGACCCACATCCACAAGTCCCTACCTCTGGGGCCCTGACTTGGGTCAGTACCTCTAGGTCTCAAGCTCTTTGCCAGCCTTAGAAGACACAAGACCCACCTCTTCTACCAAATAGAGAAGAAAAACAAAAATTCTATGAATTAATACAAATAAAACAAATAGGAAAATACATAATGCATAACATTGTGGGAAAAAAAGAATTATGGGGGCAGAAAAGTTAGCAAAAATGAAGTCATTCTTAAATAAAAATAAATGAAAAGTTATAAGTGGGGGAAATAAAAAGAAAAATCTAAGGTGGAAAAGTTAAAAACTATTTAAAAAAAAAAAAAAAATGTAACCTGCAAATATCTTCTCCCATTCTGAGAGATGTTTGCTTGCTTTACTTACTGTGTTCTTGGCTGTGCAGAAGCTTTTTAGTTTGATCAAGTCCCAGTAGTGTATTTTTGAAGCTGCTTCAATTGCCCAGTGGGTCCTCCTCATAAAATACTTGCCCAGACCGATTTCTTCAAGGGTTTTCCCTGCACTTTCCTCTAGTATTTTTATAGTATCATGTCAAAGGTTTAATAACCAGAATCCACAGAGAACTCAAACGCATTAGCAAGAAAAGAACAAGGGATCCCATTGCAGGCTGGTCAAGGGATTTGAAGAGAAACTTCTCTGAAGAAGACAGGTGCACAGCCTTCAGACATATGAAAAAATGCTCATTATCGCTAATCATCAGAGAAATGCAAATCAAAACTACTTTGAGATATCATCTAACTCCAGTGAGACTAGCCTATATCACAAAATTCCAAGACCAGAGATGTTGGCATGGATGTGGAGAAAAGGGAACACTTTTACAGTGCTGGTGGGAATGCAAATTATTACATTTGTTCTGGAAAGATACATGGAGAACACTTAGTGATCTAAAAACAGAACTGCCATTCATTCAATCCTGAAATTCCTCTATAGGGCATATACCCAGAAGACCAAAAATCACATCATAACAAATTTTTTTTTTTTTTCAAGATGGAGGCATTCGCCAGGCTTTCTTGCAGCTGTTTCCATCATCCAACACAAGTAACCGGTAATTTTAACTTGCAGTTCTATTAACATCCTCAAGGCGACAATGTTCAGTAACTCTCCAGAGGCTAAGCTGTCAAAATTTCCATTTTTATACACTGAAGATGTTTCTTAAAAAATATATAGCCTTGTAAATTCCACATGGTTGTCATAGCCAAGGTGCCTCTAAAACATTCAGGGGAGAAAACTAGGTCTCAGACATTGTGTGCCCAGACCTAAGGTCAAGAATATAATTTTTTTCTGCTAAGATTGTTATCTTACCTTTAAATCATTGTTTACTCTGGAATTTAACAGGTCTAACGTATCATTGTACTGAGAAACAGTGGACTGTTTTGTTTCTTCATTACACATAAGGCAGCTACACCTTGTTCTTTCAACTGTTGTAATTATTTGTACCAGAATGTTTATTGCAGCCCTATTCGTAATTGCTAAGTCATGGAAAAAGCCCAAGTGCCCATCAATCCACGATTGGATTAATAAATTGTGGCATATGTACACCATGGAATATTATGCAGCCTTAAAGAAAGATGGAGACTTTACCTCTTTTATGTTTACATGGATGGAACTGGAAAATATTCTTCTTAGTAAAGTATCTCAAGAATGGAAGGAGCCTCCTCTTGTCTCAGTTTTTTCCCTTTCTTTTCTTTTCCTTTCTTTCTTTTTTTTTTTTTTTTTCTAGTAGAGATAGGGTCTTGTTTTTGCTCAGGCTGGTCTCAAACTTGTGAGCTCAAGCAATCCACCTGCCTCAGTCTCCTACAGTGCTAGAATTACAGTTTTGTTTTGTTTTGTTTTGAGCCAGAGTTTCACTGTGTTGCCCATGATAGAGTACCATGGTGTCAGCCTACCTCACAGCACAGCAACCTCAGACTCTTGAGTTCAAGTGATTTTTCCTGCCTCAGCCTCCAAAGTATCTGGCACTACAGGTGTCCAATACAACACCAGCTAATTTTTCTATTTTCAGTAGAGTTGGATCTCCCTCTTGCTCTGGCTGGTCTCCTGTGCCAGGCCTCAAGCGATCTTTTTGCCCTCGGCTTCAAAGAATGCTGGGATTATTGGCCTGAGCCATTGTGTCTGGCCAGGATCTCACTTTACATTTTAACAAATGAGAGAATGTGTCTACAGATAATGACGATGGAGTGTGGTAGATGCAGTGAAAGCTGTAGTGATGAACTCAGCTTGGGTAGTCAAGAGGAACCTGCACAGGGAAGGAGAAGAAACTTAATCCTTATATATCCTATTATTGATATTCAAGGTAGGCATATGTCAGTCTGCTTAGTTGCATAATTAAATACCATGAACTGTGTGGTATAACAGAAACTTATTTTCTCATAGTTCTGGAGGCTGGGAGTCTGAGATCAGGACGGTCAGCATGGTCAGATTGTAGTGAGGGGTCTTTCTCTACCATCTCACTGTGCCCTCACATAGACTTTCCTCCATAAGGGGAGTAGGGAGAAGGGAAATGGAGATCTCTTCCTCTTCTCATAAGGTCAATAGTCCTGTCAGATTAGGACCTCATGTAGTCTTCAGTACTTCCTGAAATCTCTATCTCCAAATAAAATCACATTGGAGGAGTTCAGGCTTCAACATATGAATTAGGAGGACACAATTCAGTCCATTGCAATATCTAGTCAGAGTCAGGAACTAAGGCTTTTGAGACTGAGGGACAATGCCTAGGGAGAGTCTATGTAAAAGGAAATAGAAGCTCAGATAAGTAGTCTAGTCCACCTGCAAGTCTTCATAATAAGGTAGCTTTTTTACCCTCAGCCTTAGAAATTTTACATACTTTCAATATTTTTAGGGTGAAAGACAGTCTCTCTGGGGTCTTGTGCTCAGTGAGAGCCCATGGCTACAGAAATAATGATAATATGAAAAGAAGATGATAGAGAAACAGGAAAAGTTCCTGTTCCTCCATCTTGGATTTTTCCACTGGGGCCTGATGCACTAGCAGGTGTTTAAAACATATCAGTTTAATTGACGTGATAGGAAAATCCAAATACATAAAAATAAACTTGGATTTTCACACCAATGATGACAGAAAGTAGTTTTTTTTTAGGAAAGAAACATTTCTGCCTACTATTCCAGGGAAGGTAAGTTATTTATTAAAACATCTAAATTGCCTCTTCTACAGAAGCTCATTAATGTTCAATTCAGTGAAGAGCAGGTGTAAATACAATTCTGTCGTCTAGATTCTAATTGTACTTGCTCTTCTGTGTGCACAGGAGGAATGCATTGTGTGTCCTTGCTTATGATTAGATTGGGTCCACACAACTAAGTACTGGCCTATGTGATATGGGCAGAAGTGATCCAAGCCAGTTCCAAGCCTGACTCCTAAATCCACCTTGAGTGACCCTCAAGCTCTCTTCCCCGTGGCTGCTGGTAGAACCCTGACCTCAAGACAATATGTGCCAGACTGTGAAGCTGTAAAATAGAGGAGGATCATTTAACTTGCATTGGCTTTGTACTAGTGGGAAGAAAATTTTATTGTGTTAAAGATATTCAGAAATCAAGTATAGGTAATCTTAATCTTGACTAATCCATTATCCTTTCCATGTGTGAGGAAATTTATTTTCTCTTTTGCTTAATTCTATTTTATTTCAATTTTCAAAATAACTGATTTCAACATACTGAAGTTATTTAATGAACTCTAGTGGGTTGTGATCTGTAGTTTGAAACACACTCTTTAAAGAATTCTAGAGTTCAGGCGTGTTAATGGAGTGCTTGTCATTAAAACAGATGGATTGAATAAGACCCTAAAGACTTTGGGGCTATGGTCCACATTAATCACAACTAGATGGTTCCAGTGTCTACTTAGGTAGCTAAAATCTGACCCTGCTCACCTCCCTGAGAAGTAACAAAGGAAACATATTCAAGAGATTGGTCTTTTTAAAGGAGGCAAATGCTATTTTAACAATATAGATATTAACGGTTCACTTCGGAGAAAGAAAAATGATAATGAAATTCAATTTTAAAATAATCCTGTTTTTTTTTTCTTCTTAATCCTTGATGTCACAGACTGCTTCATGCTGTTTCACATTCATGAACTGTTCTTCAATCTGGGTTCTAAACCTTCTGCTTCATATTGATGGCTTCCTGGAGCTGTCTGGCTGGGGCACATCCCCAGGAACTGCTATCTGTCCAGCTGCTCTTCCTGAGGTTTGAATTTTCTGCGATAGAAGCCAGTTAGGTATTGACCTTTCAATCAACTCAAATATACTTGATCTCTCTCTATAAGATGTTGTTTTGATTATTTGTTTATTTTTAAGTAATATTTTTAAGTTGCTTAAGGAAGAGGGCATTAAGCTTAAAGAGAGACAGCAGATCTTTACGTCTTCTGAAAAATATAGGCAGTCTGGATACCCTGGCTGCGTTAGGGTCTATCCTCCCCTTTGCCCCCTCCATCTTTGGGCTTCAAATTATGTTAAATCAGTGGTTCTCAACCTTCCTAATGCCACAGCCCTTTAATACAGTTCCTGTGGGGTGCGACCCACAGGTTGAGAACTGCTGCTTTAAATCCTTAGGAGACATTTTGTCTACCTTGCCTCTACTTGAATTGTCAGAAAGGCTTGATGACCAAGGAACTAAGCAAGCTTTATGTTAAGAACTTTTTATTTTTTATTAAAACATCTTGATATTCCAATATAACATAGAGCAAATTTAATACAGATTCAGACCTAGATTCTTCTCAGGTGCAGTAAATGTGGCCCTGCTCTTATATGAAGATTCTGCATTCTATGAACGTACAGAACAGGAATGGAAAAGTTCTTACAGTAAGAAAGTATGTAAAATTCACTAAGTGCTAGATAACAAGCAAAGGGTGCAACTAATCCCATATTCAAATATGCCGTTGCCATTTGCAATAAGGCAGAGTCTTCTACGAGTAGAATGATACACTGATATCACGTATTTAAGAATAGGAAACCAGTGAGAAATCATGGTAAAATTAAAAGTGTCATTTTTGGTGGACTTACTTTATTCACAATAAATTAATCTTAACTCCTAGGTTCCTACCTTGAATGTGAAAAGTAATTATTATTTAAGGTCATGACCACAGTCACCACACTGACTGGTAACAATAGAGACATACTCTAGAGATTTGTCTTTTAAAAGGAGACAAATACTATTTTAACAATATAAATATTAATAGTTAACATGAACTAGAAACAAATGGTGTTTGTATTCATGATAGCTGCTGATATTCCTGAAAAAGTGGAAAACGTCTGTTATAAAGGGGTGGGCATCATCTGAGGCACAAACCATGGAAGTCTGCAGTGTTTCCAGTCAGCGGGTAAATGGAGAAAAGAAGGAAAGGCTCTAGACTGCCATTGCCAAATGAATTGGGCGTTTTTCCTTTTACTTAAATGGGAAACCATCAATGAAGCTTTAAAACGGTGTAGAGACCTGATTAATTTGAAATTTAAATAGCAAGCATCACTATCAGAAATGGATTTGGGGGCTGGACTGAAGGCAAGGAAGTTGGAGATTATAACAATCCAAACTAGGAGAGGGAAGTGGGCATGGATAGCAGTGGGTAGAGAGGATATGAAAGACCATGCCAGAGCAGAATTACAGGGCTCAGGACCAACTGAATACAAAAATGAGGGAGGGAGGAGAAGTCAAATAATTACAGTTTCCCTTTCATTGTGATTAAAAGTGATATAATTAAAAGAGCATAGTAAAGAAGCGGGTTTGGGAAGAACAATCATCAGTTAAGTTCTGAACCTGTTGGGTTAAATTTTCAAATAAGATAGATCCAATCTATAACGATCTCTGGAAAGCAGGCCAAAAAGTTCACCTTGGAAAAAGTAATTAGACAAGAGGTATTGAAGAGTAAAATTATAGAATAATAAAAATGGCACTAAAGTATGACTTTTTGCACATGGTAACTTTTAAGAAAAACTAGATTAAGAAATACCTATCTTTGAGAAGCTAGTGATGTTAGTATGGTCACAGCAACAGAAAAATTTAGGAAGGGACCAGAGATGGGATATTTGAAATCAAGTCATGTAAGTTACACAGGTCCCCTAACCTATATGACAACTTTGCCTAAAGAAGAAGGAAGATAAACTAAATACCCAGGACCTGGAAAGCATGGCAAGTGGACCTTTGTAAAAATTATAAAAAGACACCTCCTTCTATGAAAGGGCTCTTGTGAACTATCATCTTCTCCCACCTAAATGCAGCCCCCCCCCCCTTTTTTTTAGCTCAGTTACAAAAGAAAAAAGTTGTAAAAAGATATTATACCTACTTGTTGGGGTTCAATAGTTGGCACTCATAGCATGGCCTAGATTTCAGCTCCCATTCAGTGGCACGGCCTTGCTTCTGTTTGCAGCATGAGTGTGTATTTGTTGGGTGTTGGGAATGTTTTATTACACATCAGTAAAGGAAGACAACCATAATTTGTTTTACAGCAAGTATATAAAGTAGACTCAGTGCCTGTAGCTCAAGCAGTTAGGGCACCAGCCACATACACGGGAGCTAGGAGTTTGAATCCAGCCGGAACCCGCCAAACAGCAATGACAACTACAACCAAAAAAAAAAAAAAAAAAAAAAAAAAAATAGCTGGATGTTGTGGCAGGCACCTGTAGTCCCAGCTACTTGCAAGGCTGAGGCAAGAGAATCACTTAAGCCCAAGAGTTTGAGGTTGCTGTGAGCTATGATAGCACAGCACTCTACCCAGAGGCAACAGTTTGAGACTCTGTCTCAAAACAAACAAACAAAAAAAAAGTATATAAAGTAAATTTTTGCAGAAGGAAGAATAGACATTTTTGAATGGCTTTACAGGACAGAATTTTGAAATAGCAGGTAAACACTTTAAGTAAATAAAATTGTTCAATAGCATGACTGGTTTTCTTAGGAGAGTGTGAATCCAGTTATTAAAAGTAATAAAATGGAGCCTGGATACCTAATTGATTAAGATTTTATAGAGGAATTCTTCAAAATATTTCTTCAAGCCTGTGATTTTATGATACTTGCCAAATATGGCCAGTAAATCTCTGATTACAAATAAGAGCTGAAAGTAGAATAAAAGAGGCAGAACTATACTTGGTTCTTGTAATAGGACTATTCCTTTAAATACAAAGATACAGGAAAAAAAAAAAAAACCAAACAGAAGACCTCCCACTTAATTTTTAATATCTGCATATGCATATAACATTTTCCCTAGGCGACTGTTATTTGATAATAGGTACCAGACTAGCTTTAGCCTAAAAAATTCTGCTTGAATTGATGGATTATTCTAAAAAGTTGTGGATAAAATCCTCACAGGTCTTTGGCTAGATTATGTGCTTGCATTCCCCAGATTTTCTAATGTGGACAATCAGATAGCTAAAGTCCTTCTGTATTTCTGAATTCAATTGCTTTGAGGTATTTTACTAGGACATCATTTTTGTCTCAAAACAGAGGTCTTATAAATAAGTGTACATGTATAAAGTAGGTACATTTAACTGAAATACGAAAGTAAGAACAATAAACATAACTTTTGTTTTTCATTTAAAGTTAAATTGGTTGATTTAAGTAAAAATAAACTTTGTTTGATAAAAAATGCAAGGCAATAGACAGTTTTGGGTTTTTTTCCCAAATACTACAGCAATGGAGACTGCTGAAAGAAACTGGAAAAAATAAAACAAAACAGCCCTCTAAGAAGGATAAGGATGTACCTGAGCGAGCAGGTTAGTTACACAGCTAATGCTTCTTCTGTCTTCTCAAGGATAAATAGAAGCCAGAGATAAAGATCCTGTTTTCTGGGTGGCGCCTGTGGCTCAGTGAGTAGGGTGCTGGCTCCATATACCGAGGGTGGTGGGTTCAAACCCAGCCCCGGCCAAACTGCAACATAAAATAGCGGGGCTTTGTGGCGGGCGCCGGTAGTCCCAGCTACTTGGGAGGCTGAGGCAAGAGAATCGCCTAAGCCCAGAAGCTGGAGGTTGCTGTGAGCTGTGATGCCATAGCACAACACTCTATTGAGGGCGATAAAGTGAGACTCTGTCTCAAAAAAAAAAAAAAAAAGATCCTGTTTTCTGATTCAGGAAGTTGCTGAGAATCTTGGAACACATTCTACCTTTCAACTCACAACCCTCACTGGAGATCAGAAACTGATTCTAACCCATCAAGAGGATCTAAGAGTTAGTGTTTTTAGCAAAGTAGAACATTGGGGTTTTGCAATTATTTCTACAAATCTCTAATTTTTGATGATAATAATTTAATCAGAATTGTAAAAGAGAAAAGTAAACATCAGAAAGATCAGTGGTACAGTAAACCATTGGATTCAGTGAAACTCTAATACATCATCATTTTAAAAAAGGCTTCTCATTTAATTTACAGGAAATCCATTCATCAATATTCACACCACATTTTCCTTATCCATCATCTGTTGATGGACATTTAGGTTGATTTCTTATCTTGGCTATTGTGAATAGAGCTGCAAAAAATATGGGAATGTAGGTATCTCTTTGACATACTGAATTTCCTTTTATTTTAAATACCCAATAGTAGAAATGCTGGATCTTATGGTAGTTCTAATTTTAGTGATTTTGAGGAATCTCAACACTGGTTCTTGTAATGACTATCCTAATTTACATTCTCACCAACGGTATATGAGAGGAAACCTCTTTTATTTTCTGCTGGCAACTCTCCATTATGGGGTATGATGGTTGATTTTGTGTGTCAAGTTGGATGCTCCACAGGGTGCCCAGGTATTTGGTCAAACATTATCCTAGACATTTCTGTAAGGGTGTTTTGAATGAAGTTAACATTTAAATTCATGGACTTTGATTAAAGCAAATTTCCCTGCACATGTGGGCTGGCCTCATTCAATCAGGTGAAGGCCTGAAGAAAACAATAACAAAAAAATGGCCTTTCCCTAATGGAAGATAATTTTCCAGTTGGCCAGCCTAGGGTGTCCTAAGTCACCAGCCTTAAGATTTTGGACTTTTTAGTCTCCTAGTTGTAAGAGCCAATTCCTGACAATAAGTTGCTTTTGATATATGTATATGTGTGTAAGTATATGTATATATGTACATACATATACGTACATATAATACGTACTTATTCCATAAGGGTGGGCAAGGCATACGGCAGGACACTGTGCCATCCTCTCTCATCCTTATCCTAGCCCTGGGGTATAAATCCTCTTCCTTCACTTTCAGTCTCAGTTAAAACACCTAAAGTAATTTAACATACACTTTCCTAAGGTTTATTTCATAAATTCCTCTAAAATATACACATGCGAATCCTAGGAGTACATATAACCTTGTAATATACATATTTTACTTAAATAATTATCTCCATTTCTGATTCCCTTCCTGTGATAGATTCTGGGTCAAATGTTGAGTTGTTTTAAAGTTCTTCATTTATACTGGTAAACTGCTTTAAGTATATCATTACTGGGCTTTCATCAACAATCAATATTCATATCTCTGTCATGTGCTGTAATTCTAATTGACATTTCTTTGATTGCTGGCCAAGTGCAACACAGTCTTGTAAGTTTATTAGCCATTTTTACTTCCATTATCCAAGCATTGTCTTTTCATGTCATTGTATTCATTCTTTTAATGGGAGAGTGGGGAATAAAAATATTAACTCTGTATCTTTTACATAATTTGTAAATATTTTTCTCATTTTGCTTGCCTTTATGTTTTGAATTATTTTTTCTTTTTATAAAATAATTGTATATATTATTATAGAAAATTTGGAGAATATAGGTCATATATTACCCAAATCTCCCAAAGATGGCTATTGCTAACATTTCACTATAAATTCTTCCATACTCCTATATATAAACATATAGGCACTTTTATTTTAGGAAAAACAGAATATGGCACATCTATTATAAACATTTTTTTTATTTTTATTGAGAGATAATGAGAACACATGTACTACCATGTTATTAAATATTCTTTTACAGCATGATTTACTTAACCTATTTCCTATTTGGGTATTTTTGTCTGGGTTGATAATTTTTACCACAGTAGAGACGAGCAACCTGATAAATCTAATTACAATTTCTTGTGAAAAGAAGGCCCATTTTAAAGCTTCTAACACATAGAGCCAATGCACTCTCTAAAACAATGTACTCTCACAATAGTTTACAGAGATGCTCATTTCTCTATACTCCCAGCACCACTTGGTATTATTAAAAACCACACCACTAGAAAATAACTTTGCCAGTATGTACATTAGAATGAGCATCTCTGATGCTTTACCTTTCTGTTGACATTCATTCTTCTTTTCATTCAATGAATAATTATTGAGTACCACTATGAACCAGGCAGAAAGTTGAGTTCCCAGAAAACAGTAATAATTCTTCCCCTCTCTGAACCATTATCTCTATTTCTTAGGTCTAAGAAATTCTGACATAGGCTTTTCCTCTTAAGTATCTCAAGAATAATTGTGTCTCTCTTACATCTCAACTGTAACTTAACTACTGGGAACATACCAACCAGTTCCTGCTCTAACATTGCCACTAAAGGGTAATTTTGAATCAGAAAGACCTTAGTTCTCACACTTGCTGTGTAACCTTAGGCAAATTACTTAGTCACCTATTTTTTAAAGTATGTTTTATAACATGTCTCCCAGAATAAAAAGTTCTAAGAGTATCAGACAGTGGGTAGAGCAAAGGACTTTAGGTTCATTTCAGCCAAAATCAGTTTGCTGCTTGTTCTACCTTTTCAATAGCCTTTTGTCAATTTTTTTTTTTTTTTTTTTTTTAAGAGACAGAGTCTTACTTTGTCGCCCTCGGTAGAGTGGTGTGGTGTCACAGCTCACATCAACCTCCAGCTCTTGGACTTAGGTGATTCTCTTGTCTCAGCCACCTGAGCAGCTGGGACTACAGGCCCTTTTGTCCAGTTTTATTACCTTTTGTTTTCTGAGGCATCTGAAGCCTTCTTTCCTGCCCTGGAAAATTTCAATTTCAGATCACTGTGCTTTCTTCTTTATCTACTATCCTATGTAATAAACTTTTCTTCACCCTGCCTTTGCATAAAATCTTGCTCTGACTTAACCCGGGTTTCCATAGTGACAACTAGTTTTCAGGAAAACCATAAGCTCCTTAAGAGCAAAAACATGTCCTGTATTTAATGCTCTTGTATCCCTGTGTCTGGCACACTTTAGGTCCTTGGTGTGCAATTCGTCTGAACTTGAATGTTAGCCACTAATGTGTTAAATCTCAAGAACTCTTTGCACATCATTTTGAGTTTCTTTTTAAAGTTCTTCACCTGAACATCTCTAATCTCTATATACCTTAAGACTGAACTCAAATGTCACTGTTCCTAAAAGGCCTCTACAGGTTCCTGATGGAATAAATCATTCATTTCTCTATGCTCTCCAAGCACTTTGTCTATTTACTCTCATCGTCTTTTCCTTTGGTAGACTCTGATCTCTTATTTATCTTTGGATTCCTAATGCTCAATGTACTGAAGAAAGTGTTCAATAACCATCTGTCTAAACTGAATGTGGAAGGAGGCCAGGATTAATTGTTCACAGGACCTTAAATTTCAGTTTGTACAAAGGAGAAGCCAATTTAAAATGAACTTAGAGGACAATAAGTAAAAGAAACAATGTATAATAACTGGAGAGTGAGATGGATGAATAGTTTTTGATTGGTAGTGCCACAGTTTATAGATGAACACAATAGGAGCTACCTTTCCTTCTTCCTGGGCTGTCTCTAATTTCTGCCAGCAGGAAACCCACCAGAGGCGGCAGCACACTGCATACAATTTATCATATCCCAGATAATGCTCAGCCCTTACAGAAATACTATTTTTGAGGGGTGGTACAATATGGTGGTCCAGTAACAGCTTCATTGAAACAGGGTGCAGTGAGACTGGGGAGAGAAGACTCTAGGTATGTCTGGCTTGTGGGTTATGCCAAGAAACATACCTTTGAGGATGCAGGGTGGCCCCAGGAGACTTCTGGACCTCGGGAAGAGGACAAAAGCAGTGGAGAATTGGCAAGTGTTTACGTTCAGTCTGAGGGTGTGGCGGCTGCTGCAGCTATAGCTACAGCAGCAGTGAGATTGTAAACAGGGAAGGGATTCCCTGCAAGTTATTTTGTTTTTTTGGACTTGGGCACTGGTTGAGTTACGTTGGGAGACCTTGGGCAATTGAGCAAGTGACTTTGAGTGGTGTCTAGAGTCTGGAACTGAGCCGCTGGGCGGGAACAGAGCTTTCATTGTTTGGCTGTGGGACCCGCGCAACCATTTTGAGAGAGCTGCCCTACAGGCTCAGCCCTCAGATTCCCAGAGTAAGGTCCACGCTAGGAGACCTTGGATGAGTGATCAAGGGACCTTGAACAGTGCCAGGAGGCCAGACTGAGACACCAGAGAAGACCGGAGATTTCATTGTTTGGCAGTAGGAGATCTGCCATGCAGCCTCAGCTGGTTTTGGTGTGCCTGATAAGTGGACAGCCACTTCAAGAGAGATCCTAGTGACACATGCTTTCCTGGGAAAGCCTCTGCTTAGTGAATGGTCACAGTTTGGAAAGATCGAGATGTATCTTTTAAGTAGGCTGAGGAGAGATTCAGGCTTTCAACCCTGCAGCGTTTGAGGGCAAAGAATTCAGCAGAGGACTCCAGTCTCTATCTTATACAGCTGTATCAGCATTGTGATTACATCTGATACCCCACAGGGGTGGCGAACACGTGGCTAGAGCCGCATGCGGCTCCCGGCCAAAATGAATTTCGGCTCTTTGCCTCTTATTATTTTGTATACTGTGGCTCTTTGCCAAGTTTGGATTTTGTTATGCTGCTTCTGAGTAGGGACCTCTGAGGAGCGATCTCCGAGCGTGTAGTCGAACTTGTTCGCCACCCCTGCCCCAGAAGATCACCTGTTACCCAGGCTATATTCAGCAAGACATATGTATCGCTTTATTTTTCTCCTTTTTTTTTTTTCTTTCAATTTTCCCGCCATAGAATTGTTTCCTTTTCTTTAGCAAGACATATATATCGCTTAATTTTTTTCCTTTTTTTTTTTCTTTCAATTTTCCCGCCATAGAATTGTTTCTTCTTCTTCCTCTTCCTTCTTCCTCTTCCTCCTCCTCCTCCTCCTCCTCCTCCTCCTCCTTCTTCTTTTTCATGTTTCTACTGTAAATATTTCACTGGGGTTGCCTTATTTAATAACTTCATTTTTGCTACTTTCTCTGCCCCATTCTTTGTTTTTTCCCCTAATTTTATCCCAGAAAGGTTTTTGTTTGTTTGGTTTGATTTATAGTATTTTTGTTTTTCTTCTCTTTGGTGGAGGTGAGGTACTGTCTCTGCACAGGCTGGCAAAGAGCTGCAGACATCAAGGGAACCGTCCGAAAGAGCACCCCAAGAGGTTGGAGGTTTTTAAGGTGTGGGTCAAAGGACCCTTCTCTATACCTTTATTACTCCTGTCTCCCTCTTTCTGTGCCTCTCTTTTTTTCAATATTCCATTTTAATCACTCCCTCTCCTTTCTCTTTTTTCTTTTTTACAAATCTTTTTCCCTTTCTTGCTCTTCAATCTTCTCATCCTTTTAGTTCTGTACCAAAATGACTCATCAAAACCTTCGGCCAGAGGCCTGTTAACTTAGAGAGTAGGAAGTGAAAGGAAGTGAAAGGAAAATTAGAGCAAGGAAAGAGATAAAAACAAACAAACAAAAACAAACAAAAAAAAAACCACTCATGAGGAAGAATCACCAGAAAAATCCTGGCAACATCAAAAACCAGTTCAGAGCAACCCCTCTAAGGGACCATGAGGTAGGCACTGCAGAGGATACCACCTATAAAGAAATGTTAGAAATGAAAGAAGGGGAATTTAAAATATGGATGATAAAAACAATGAAGGAAATTGCTGAAAAGTGGAAAATAACTGAAAGGAAATCCAAAAATAGAATCAAATAAGAGACGAATGGTATGAAGAATATAGAAAGGACATAGACGAGCTTAAGGAACCAAAGCAGTCAATTAGGGAACTTAAAGATGCAGTAGAAAGTATTACTAACAGACCATGCAGAAGAAAGAATCTCAGAGGTAGAGGACAAAGCTCTTGAGTTAACTCAGATAGTTAAAGATGCAGACAAAAAGAGAGAAAGCAGAATGTTCATTGACAGAATTATGGGACTTTGTGAAGCACTCAAACACACGAGTTAAAGGTATCCCAGTGGGGAAGAAGAGCTCCCCAGAGAAATGGAAGCCATATTAGAGAATATTACAAATGAAAATTCCCCAACTATCACCAAAGATTCTGACACATTCCTTTCAGAGGGATATCCGACCCCAGGTCATCTCAACTCAAATAGAGCTTCTCCAAGACATATTATGATAAATGTGTCCAAAGTCAAGATAAAAGAAAAGATTCTATAAGCTGTAAAGAGTAAGCACCAATTGACGTACTTGGGCAAATCAATCAGGGTGACTGCAGACGTCCCAAATTAAACTTTTTAAAGCCTAAAGACAATGGTCATCTACCTTTTATTTACTTAAACAAAATAATTTCCAGCCCAGAATTCTATATCCTGGTAAGCTAAGCTTTAAAATAGACAGAATATGCAAACACTGAGGAAGTTTACCACAATTAAGACCAGCTCTACAGGAAATATTTCAACCTGTTTTACACACTGATCATCACAATGGACCACAAGCAAAGTAAGCACCCAGACACAAAAGGACAAAACCTAGCTTCCATAATGATGCAAAAGATGAAACTAAGCAATGAACTTTCACAAAATGAGATGACTAGAATGAATTACTTGTCAATTCTCTCAATAAATGTTAATGGCTTGAATTTCCCACTGAAGAGGCACAGACCGGCTAATTGGATAAAAAAACACAAGCCATTCATTCATTTACTGTCTTCAGGAAACACACCTAGACTCAAGGGGCAAATTAAAACACAGAGTTAAGGGATAGAAGACAATTTTTTAGGCAAATAGAATTCAGAGGAAAAGAGGAGTTGCAATCTTATTTTCAGATACAAGTGGATTTAAAACAACTGAAGTCAAAAAAGACAAAGATGGACACTTCATATCGGTAGAGAGAAAAATACAAAAAGAAGACATTTCAATTCTAAATATTTATGCACTCAACTTAAATGCTCCCAGATTCCTGAGACAGACCTTAATTAGTCCAAACGATATGATATCCCATAACAGCATAAAAGCAGGGGACTTTAACACTCTTCTTACAGAGCTGGACATATCCTCTAAACTAAAACTAAACAAAGATACAAGGGATTTAAAAATATAACCCTAGAACAGCTGCGTTTGATAGACATATATAGAACACTCCATCTCAAATCTAAAGAATATATGTTCTTCTCATTAGCCCATGGAACATTCTCCAAAATTGATCATATCCTAGGACACAAAACAAACCTAAACACAATCAAAAGAATTGAAATTTTACCTTGCATCTTCTCAGACCACAATGCAGTAAAGGTAGAACTCAACTCCAACAAAAACATTAAACCTAACATAAAGGCATGGAAATTAGACAACTTTATGCTGAATGACAGTTGGGTGCAGGAAGAGGTAAAACTTTAACTTCCTTGAGCATAACAATAAGGACGACACATGTTACCAAAACGTGTGGGATACAGCAAAAGCAGTTCTGAGAGAAAAATTTATCACTTTAGATCCCTACATCCAAAAAACAGAAAGAGAGCACATCAACAAACTCAAAAAACATCTTATGGAATTGGGAAAAAGAAGAACAATCTGATCCTAAACCCAGCAGAAGAAAAAAAATATCCAAAATTAAATCAGAGATCAATGAAATTGAAAACAAAGGAATCATTCAGAAAATTAATGAAACAAAAAGTTAGTTTTTTTAATAAAATAGATAAATCTTTGGCCACACTAACTAGACACAGAAAAGTAAAATCTCCAGTAACCTCAATCAGAAATGATAAAGGGGAAATCATAACAGATCACACAGAGATATAAGAAATTACCTCTGAATACTACAAGAAACTCTATGCCCAGAAATTTGACTATGTGAAGAAAATGGATCAATATTTGGAATCACACCCTCTCCCTACACTTAGCCAGGAAGAAACAGATATCCTGAATAGACCAATTTCAAGCACTGAGTTTAAAGAAACAAGAAATCTCCCAACAAAAATATGCCCTTGTCCAGAAGGCTTCACACCAGAATTCTATTAAACCTTCAAAGAAAAGCTTATATCCACACTGCAGAAATTATTCCAAAAAATTGAGGAAGAAGGAATCTTCCCCAACACATTCTATGAAGCAAATATCACCCTGATACCAAAAAAAGGAAAAGACCCAACCAAAAAGGAGAATTTCAGACCAATCTCACTCATGAATATAGATGCAAAAATTCTCAACAAAATTCTAGCCAATAGACTATAGCTTCTCATTAAAAAAGTCATACATCATGATTGAATAGGTTTCATCCCAGAGATGGAAGGCTGGTTTAACATATGCAAATCCATAAACATAATTCACAATCTCAACAGAAGCAAAAAGAAAAACCATATGATCCTCTCAATAGATGCAGAAAAGGCATTCAATAAAGTTCAACATACTTTTTTAATTAAAACCCTGAAGAATATAGGCATAGGTGGCACATTTCTTAAACTGATTGAAGCCATCTATGAAAGACCCACAGCTAATATTTTACTGAATGCAGTAAGACTGAAAGCTTTTCCTCTTAGAACTAGAACCAGACAGTAGTCTTCTATTTCCATTACTATTCAACATAGTGCTAGAAATTCTAGGCAAACAATGAGGCAAGAGAAGGAAATAAAGGGCATCCAAATGGGAGCAGAGGAGGTCAAACTCTCCCTCTTTGCTGGTGTTATGATCTTATAATTAGAGAACCTCAAAGACTCAACCACAGGACTCCTGGAAGTGATTTAAAAAATACAGTTTTGTCTCAGGATATAAAATCAATGTCCATAAGTCAGTAGCTTTTGTATACGCCAATAACAGTCAAGATAAGAAGCTAATTAAGGACACAACTCACTTCACCATAGTTGCAAGGAAAATGAAATACCTAAGAATATACCCAACAAAGGAGGTGAAGGAACTCTATACAGAAAATTATGAAATCCTGAGAAAGGAAATCGTAGAGGATATTAACAAATGGAAGAACATACCATGCTCATGATTGGGAAAAATCAACATTGTTAAAAATGTCTATACTTCCCAAAGCAATCTACCAATTCAATGCCATTCCTATTAAAATATCAACATCATACTTTCAAGATTTGGAAAAAGGATTCTGCGTTTTGTATGGAACCAGATAAAACCCTGTATAGCTAAGGTAGTTCTTAGTAATACAAATAAAGCTGGGGGCATCACCATACCAGATTTTAGGCTGTACTACAAAGCCATAGTGGTCAAGACAGCATGGTACTGGCACAAAAATAGAGACATAGACATTTGGAATCAAATAGAAAACCAGGAAATGAAACTAACGTCTTACAACCACCTAATCTTTGATAAACCAAAGAAGAACATATCTTGGGGGAAAGACTCCCTATTCAATAAATGGTGTTGGGAGAATTGGATATCCACATGTAAAAGACTGAAGCTGGACCCACACCTTTCTCCATTCACAAAAATCGAATCAAGATGGATAAAGGACTTAAATTTAAGGCATGAAACAATAAAAATCCTCAAAGAAAGCATAGGAAAAACACTGGAAGATACTGGCCTGGGGAGAGACTTCATGAAGAAGACTGCCATGGCAATTGCAACAACAAAAATAAACAAACAAATGGGACTTAATCAAACTGAAAAGCTTCTGTATAGCTGAGACCATAACCAAAGCAAACAGACAACCTACACACTGGGAAAGGGTATTTTCATATTATGAATTGGACAAAAGCTTGATAATTAGGATCTATAGAAAACTCAAATTAATCAACATAAAAAGAGCCAACAATCCCTTATGTAACTGGGCAAGAGATATGAATAGAACCTTCTCTAAAGAAGAAGACCGACAAATGGCTAACAGGCATATGAAAAAAATGCTCATCATCCTTAATTATCAGAGAAATGCAAACCAAAACCACTCTGAGATATCCCTAACCACAGGGAGAATGGCCCACATCAGAAAATCCCAAACCTGCAGATGCTGGCCTGGATGTTGAGAGAAGGGAATACTTCTACATTGCTGGTGGGACTGAAAACTAATACAACGTTTTTGGAAGGAAGTACGGAGAAACCTCAAAGAACTCAAGCTAGACCTCCCATTTGATCCTGCAATCCCATTACTGGGCATCTACTCAGAAGAAAAAAAAAATCCAAATCCTTTTATCATAAGGACATTTGCATTAGACTGTTTATTGCAGCTCAATTTACAATCACCAAAATGTGGAAAAGTCCTAAATGCCCACCAACCGAGGAATTGATTAATAAGTTGTGGTATATGTATACCTTGGACTACTACTCAGCTATTAAAAAAGGTGGAGAATTTACAACTTTTGTATTAAACTGGATGGAAGTGGAACACATTCTTCTCAGTAAAGCATCATAAGAATGGAGAAACAAAAGTCCTATGTACTCAATTCTGATATGAGGACAATCGATGATCTAGTACACATTGGGAGGTAGAGGAAAGGGGGTGCAGGGAGGAGGGAGGTGGGGGGTCACAAAGTGTGACACACCTTTTGGGATGGATTACTTTTATAAGGAGGATTTTACCTAACAAATGCAATCAGTGTAACCTGGTTCTTTGTACCCTCAATTGAATCCCCAACAATAAAAAGAAGGAAAAAGAAAAAAAATAAATACTACTTTTCACCAATGATGGAATTCCAGGGACCATGGTAGACTCACAGGGAGATACTTATACCTTACAGGCAGATATTAATTCTAAAACACACTTGAAGATCTCCTTCATAAGAATGGCCCTGCTGAGACAAACTCATGGGCATTACTTATGTAACTCATTAAAGGAAGTATGTGGGTAACCAGAACTTCCATGGAAGGCAGAGGAGTAAATAAGGACCAGCTTCAGAACTGATTGGTTATTTTGAAAAAATGTCACTTCATCTTTGCAATACCTCATAACTTTGTGTAACTAGTAATATTAGTTATCAGGCTTGCTTTTGATTTAAATTTTCAATCCAAGGATTGAAGTATTTTTAAAAATGCTAGACTTCAATTTCCTAAACTTTTGGGAGACATTTAATCTTTTCTTTGTCAGTATTTCTGAGAAATTTTTATTTATCATATATGGCTTTAGACCATCTACAGCATCCCTCCCTCCCTCCCCCTTCCCAACTTATCTTCATTGTATTTTATAATTGGTCATTTTTTTCTCAACTTTGAAACACTGGACAAGACCAATCTCAAGTACTGGTGGAGGTAGTTTCCCTAAGAATAACTCTCAGAGGAGTCCCCCTGTTAACAGAAAGGGGGATGTTTCCTGAGTTTCCTCCAGCCCTCAACCTGCCTCCCTCACTATGGAGTTGCAAAGAGTGAAAATAAGCATTAGTGAAGAAAATAATTTGGGAAATTAGTGAGAATAGGTTTGGAAAAAATATTCTCTATAATATTTCTGCTTTAACCCTGGGGAATGACTGTTATTATTTTCAAATATCTAGGAATCTGCTGGTTTTGAACTTTCTACCAGTTATCCATTTAAATGTGGAATAAACATACAATAAAGAATGATTTCTTAATTTTTAAAAAATAAAATAGATGAGATACCAAATGATATTCCATCCCATTAAAGAGACCTTTAAAAAAGTCCTTACATTCCTTGCATTGGGATTGTGTAACAAGGTTCTACAATTCAGGGGGACTGAAATTACAGAACATCTGCAGTGAAATTGGTTTTCTGTGGAAAACTGATGAATCACTTACTGCCAATGACTAGAAGGAAAAGCACTTGTTTATGCCCTTATGTAATGAATTTTTATGAGAAGTTTGCTGTTTATAAAAAATACCCTTTATGCTGCTGTAGATGTAAAATAATAGAATTCAGAATTCAGAGCAATGCATTACTACAAAGACAGTCACTAGCAGAATATCATCTGCTTACAAAACAAGACTATTACTTCTATAATGGAATTAAAAAAAAAAAAGCCTCATCTACCCAGTTGGATTCTAGAAGAAAAAGTATTTAAAGAGACATAGCTGAAATTGACAGTTTCAAAATTGCATGTATTTTCAAAGAAAAGTTATTCTCTTATTGTGTTCCTGAATTCCAACTATGTTTTTCCTCAAAGCAAGAAGGCCACAGAACATT
This sequence comes from Loris lydekkerianus, assembly GCA_963574355.1. Taxonomy (NCBI): domain Eukaryota; kingdom Metazoa; phylum Chordata; class Mammalia; order Primates; family Lorisidae; genus Loris; species Loris lydekkerianus. The sequence goes on along the minus strand of CAUYPK010102379.1, from coordinate 12,436 downwards.
TTAAATTAAAAATGGCACTTCTATGATATACTACAAAGACAAACTCGGGTGCTGAGTTCTCTATACCATTATAGACATACATACTGAAATCTCCCTACAATAATACCGTATGTGGCTCTGTCCAGTATTTGTGAGGGGATCAACGATCAAACTCCAAACTCTTGGTTTCTTCAAGTATTTACAGAGCATTTTGCCAGTCTGTTTTGGGGCTGTGGTATCAGAGAGAGAAAGAGATAGAGAGACAACCTCTGTCCTCACGTAAGTTGGTCTTGTTTTGCTGGTTGAGAGGGTCATCCAGTCAAAAGTAGGAGATATTATATGTGGTCCAAGAAGCGACACTAACAAATAATGCTTGCAATATTGAATGGGGGTCCTTTGCTCAAAGAATTTACTTGCCCTTTATATTTGGTCTGGAGCTAAATATTGTTAAGGCAATTAATTATAACTTGCATTATTAGGAAATATAGTATTTTATAATTTTTGTTCACTAAAAAGGAATTCTTCCAAACTGATGTGGATTTAGAACAGCGGTTCTCAACCAGTGGGTCGCAACCCCTTTGGGGGTTGAACGACCCTTTCACAGGAGTCGCCTAAATACATTCTGCATATCAGATATTTACATCACGGTTCCTAACAGTAGCAAAATCACAGTTATGAAGTAGCAACGAAAATAATTTTATGGTTTGGGGTCACCACATCATGAGGAACTGTATTAAAGGGTTGCGGCATTAGGAAGGTTGAGAACCACTGATTTAGAAGAATAGAGGCTGTTAGAAAATGGTGTTCTCTGAGTGCATAGTGAGAAATGCTCTCTACAGAACCATCTTGGATACTTCAAGGAACAGTAAAGTCTCCAGCTCCACTAATTCAGAATTGTGACTAAAGTTTCAGCTTAAATTCCAGTTTCATTACCTCTTATTGGCAACCAAACTATAACAATACCTCAGAACTGTCAGCATTTTTGTGTCCACGTCTGGAAGAAATATAAAATTCTAGGTCAGAATCTGTATCTTGAATTCTTCGTTGAGGAAATATAGTCATTTCACAGGCTGAGGCAATGGACAGTATTTAATATCCATGCCAATTGCTTTGATCTGGCATATTAGACACAGATATTTTAAAGTAGTTAAACTATATGTATAAATACTAATACTTATTTACAAATATTATTCAAATACTAGTATCTTTGGCCTAAATTTTTCTAAGTGATTTAAAACATGCACATACTGTATGAAGATATTTAATATATAATTTAAGGTGTATGAAACAATTCAGATTTTTTAATCAGTTGTGGCTGGTTATACAGGTAGGCTTTACTTTAATTTACTTTAATTTAAAAAATTAGTACTCTAGCAATTTAGAATCTTATATCCCAAATTCTCCCAGATATTCAAAAGACTTGTTTACTATCTGTTCAGATGTTTTACCTTTGAATTGAACTGAAACAAAGTTGGCCATGAGATTGGAATAAGTAACTTTTTGTCCCATTAAAAAGTATATGCTCATTGTCGAAAATTTAAGACATATAGAAAAGTATAAAGAATAAAAAAGAATTACTAAGAGACGTTGATTGTAAGACCCATGTGCCTGTTTATCTCATTGTTGAGACTTCATTTAATTTAGTATCCTACATCCTTCATTTTAATATCATACTGTGAACACTTTTCCATGTAGAATTATTCATTAATTTTGCAGAAACTCTTTTTCATGTATTCATGTAACATTCTTTTAATTAAATTACTAAGGTATTTTATTTCCACATTGTTGAGCATTTATATTGTTTTACATCTCTACTATAAATAGTGCTACACTAAATACCTTTTCAATAAATCTATATCCATAATTCTTAACACTTCCTTCAGATAGATTCTTGAGTTCAATGGATATTTAAAATAAAGTCAAGATCCACCTGATTTTGAAAATCAGTATTACTTACGTAAAGAGATTTGTTTTATTGGTTTTGGAGTCTAGCAAAGGTGCAAGTTGAACCTGTTAACGAGAATCAGTTACTCTGTTGCTAATAACAAGGAAAATGAATTACCTATAAAGTATCCTACTTTTGGATAACCTGGCCACAGCAGTGAGTTGGTTAACCTTTATTTGACTTGGTATAGTTGCTAGAATAACAACTCAGTTCAGGATTTGGTGAAGGTCATTTTATACCTTCCTGGTACTTATTTTTCTATGTTTGCTTTTTACATTCTAAAGCTAAAAACTTTTTTTTTTTTTTTTTAAACACAGGAAAAAACAGACTACCTGAAAATATGAAGGCATATTATGTCTTGTTTCGTGATGTACATACTCTTTGAAGGAATAAAGAAAAAATAAAAGGAAAACACTTGCTAATTTATTTGTGGTTATAAATATTAACATATACTATATACTAATTTTAGCCAAAGAATCACGGATCATCAGGTCTATAGACCATACGGCCAATTGGTTTGGCTAAAAAGTTATGTGCAGTATTTTTCTGTTGATGAAATTATCTCTTAATACAGTAACACTTTACATACTGAGCGCTGCTAGGAAAAATATCTTTATGTTAAAAGTGTATGTTTCAAGTAAATTAAGATTTTGCTTTTAGATTTCAATACATTTTGAAGGCTTTCTCAAATATAGCAATACTGATATCCCTTCCTTCTTAAACAAATTTACAGAATATAAGGTAGATCTTATTGATATAAGGCCATTTTAAAATCACAATTACTATTCACAGTTGGCCCTCAGACCGTGTATGTCCCTACTCTAACTTTTACCAGATTATAGTCATTTTATTAAAGATTTTTTTTTGATACCAAGCTGTCCACTACAGCTTGCCATTATAAACAGATCCACTTTTTACCAGTTTTCCTCCTCACTTCTGTTATTTCTAATCTGTTGGTAAAAGTTTATTAGAATTTTATTCAAAATAAAGCAGCCTCTAACTGGGGACTTGAAGAGCTGACCTATGAGTGAAGTTTTGGTGTATGGAATCTATGAAAATCTAGTTTTCTTCAGGTTTTGTTTACTTCTGGGTTCCTAACCATTTTGGACAGTAACACTGTTGAAATAACAATGATGGATCACACTGTTTCTAATAGCCTTTGACCTGGTTTTCTTGCTTTTACTCATACATCTCCACAAATTATCCAGAGTGACCCCTTCAAAATATTAATTTAATCATATTTCTCTGAAGCAAATCTTCCCATGGCCTGCTCAAACTTGGAATAAAACCAAGTATTCCCCCAACTCCTTTGGCCCACATGGCCTTACATGACTTGGTCCTGGGCCCCTCACCTCACACTTCACTTGTCACCTCCCTTTTTCTTGTTCACTGGGATTTCTCATTGTTCCTCAGTGAGGTAAGACTCCCTTGTCTCAGAGGTTGAATACCTGCATTTCTTTATCCTTAGAGTCCTCCTTCATTTCCTTCAGGCCTCTTTTCAAATTTCACCTCCTCAGAGAGGTCTTCATGAGCATGCAATTCAATACTAGCTCCAGAGCTCCCTCTGGGTTGTCCAATTGCATATTCATTGTACCAATTTTGTTAATAAGAAATGTGTAACAAAATGACTAAAATGAAATATGCCTGAATATTGTCATCTCTGCTAAAAGCGTTAGGAGATACTAATTACTTTTGAAGTTTTAAAATTTTCTGCAATGTAGAGTTTTTGAAGTTTTCTAAAATAATGTTTTGAAATTAGAGGGAAAAAAAGGCAAACTTTTAAAGATATGGAATACTTTTACCTTTCAAAATACAAAATTCCTTGGGTATCTTATTCTAAATTGAACCTAAATTAAACTTATAATCCATTTAATACAGAATGTAAACTCCTGAAGGGAACTTTATTTTTCCTGTTTTACTCACCATTCTATCCGTAGTCGCTACATCAGTGTCCAAAGTGCTTGCCCAATTAGAGGGAAACAGAAAAATGAACTGGCAGTGTATTTTTACCTAATAATTGTATTTTCTTAGCAACATGTTTATTACATAAGACCTGCATTTTTTAAAACATTCTTGTTAAGACTTGAGACAAATCAATGTGCAGGTTAATTCTATACCACTTTAAGAATTAAAAAAAATATGTATGTTATATATTGATACTGTGATTTTACCTGTTTAATAATCAGTTGAAATAAGTAGCATAGCCTTTATTATCCTACGGTTAACTTTAACGCTGTGTCAACTATTTCTACTTTTTTTTTTAATCAAAGTCCAATATATCCTGTTTTGTATTTTGGTTTATTGTCAAAGCACAAAAATTGAGAAGTGGTTTAAAAATAAGTACTATTATTTTGCTGAAGTAACTTAAATATTCCAAATATTTTTCATATTACTGTTATGTAGCAAAAGGTTCACTTATGGTGGTGCCTCTGGCTCAAAGGAGTGGGGCGCCGGCCCCACATGCCGGAGGTGGCGGGTTCAAACCCAGCCCCGGGCAAACACTGAAAAAGTTCATTTATAAGCCTTTAAGTGAAAAATGCAAAGAAATGGAGCGACCTATACAGAATTACTTTGATATGTACTGCTTTATTATTACTGTGCTGCACACCTCAATGTTTCATGAAACTATCAATATACTTGCTGAGAATGTAAGTTCTGAATCAAAGGCTACAGAAAGAGACCTGTGCATAGTGCTTTTCGTATTATCCTTAGTTGCTCCCAGGCTTTACTTCTAAAGTGCTTTAAGCAATTTTTAGTTTCTACACATAAGAAGCCAATTGTGAAGGAATCTGACAACTGAGGACCAAACCCCTTAAAAACTGAGCATAAGAGAAAAGCATAAAATCACAACAGAGGAATCAGACCGTAAGATTTAACATAAGTCTTATCTTTGACGGATTATGACATATGTCATATCTGAAAATAAATATACATTCATCCCATAGTCTCCAAAATCTTTATCTTTAGGGTCCAACTTCTAGGAAGTAGCAAAATGAAGGAATATTCTTTGACACCTAACAAAAGCTGTCCATTATTCTTGACATTAAAAATTGAATGCTATGATTTAAAAAATATAATACATTGACATTTTCATAATACATTTAGAATCAGGTGGTTTTCAGTTGATTAGAATTTAGTCATGCCTGAAAAGGAACAGCTTAGAAGCACATGCCTTATAAAGACGGTAAACTTAGGATGTCTAATATTAAGGATTTATTTTATTTTTTGAGACAGAGTCTCACTTTGTCATCCTTGGTAGAGAGCTGTGGCATCACAGCTCACAGCAACCTCAACCTCTTGGGCTCAAGCAATGCTCTTGTTTCTGCCTCAAAAGTAGCTGGGACTACTGGCGCTCGCCACTAGGCCCGGTGGCTATTTTTAGAGACAAGGTATGGCTCTGGCTCAGGCTGGTCTCAAACCTGTGAGCTCAGGTAATCCACCTGCCTCGGCCTCCCAGACAATACTAAGGATTTAAACATCATCTTTTTCCTCAGAGGGAACAATTTTAGTTTCTAAAGAGCATTTACTTCTGACATCTCAATCCCTGATTTCAGTGGCTGCAGACTGTGTACCTCTGTGCCACACTTAGGACAAGCAAAGTACATGTCAAATAAGAAACTGCTCTTAACACAGTAATAACAGAAGATATGCTCACATCCGAGGGTATGGGGCATGGTGGGCCACTCTCCACATAGAGCACATTCTTTGCCACTGGTGACTAACGTATCATCACTATTCGGAGCACCAGTAAGAGGGATACACCATGAAGATAATCTGGCTTTCAACTTCTGGATATTGATAAGTGGTAAGAGAAAAATCAGAAACTCAGCAAAACCATGCCAGAGAAGTTCCCTATTCATATACTCAAAGCCAACTTCACGTATGTTCTGAGGCTTAGAGAATACAGAATGAATGCCTAGGAGACGTTCTGTCAAAGTTGCAAACTTTCCCTTTTGAAGGAAAATCAAAAAATTAATCAAACCACCTAACTTCAAAAGTCCAACCATAAAGTTTACACACTGCTTGATTTTTCCAAATGATGCTAAATGACGGTTTCGAAACAAATCATAGCATCGCTCTTCTAACCACCCCCCACCAATTGTACAAACAGCATACCAGATCTTTTGATTTTTACTTGGTGGCTGATATCTCAGGTTAGGGGAAAAATCGTTTTTGTACTGAATATTCAAAACTGACTGTCCCACAGTGGCATTTTTGGAGTAGATGGTGAATCTCCACAAGAAAAGCCACAAGAAAGCTTTCACTTCCGGTTCAAAGCTGGTTAAGAGGCCTGGCTTAAATCCATGAAAGCACTGAGTAAACTGGGACCAAACTAGCTGCTCCAGGGCCTTGTTTAGTTCAAGCGCATCCAACTGACTTATTCTCAGCACTCTGTTTGTACTCTTCGTGTTTTCTTTTCTGGAAGCCATGTCTTCTCTTAAGGTTTCTAGGAAAAAGGATTAAGGATTATCAACAAAGAATTGCAATCTTTTATTACCTTCCTCAACTATGCTTGGAAAATTGTAATAGGCAAATTGCACAGGACACCTAGGAAATGGGCCTTTCAGTAGCTGAAAAATAGTATGGTGAACTGCTACTTCTTTCTCTCTTCTCTCTTTTTCTGTTCTTTCTCCCCCCACTTTTTTCTTTTCCATTTTTTTTTTTCTCTGTTTTTATTCTTGGCCCACCTTATACAAGAAATAACAACTTAAAAAAATGCTCATAACCTATTTCCACAAACATACTTTTAAGTAACAGTCCTTGATGAGATAGATATTCTAGCAGCGAAGGGAGATACTAGAATTCTATAACAGTAATAAGGCTGATAACAGCATGATTAATAGAGAAATTATATAAATGTAACAAGTACAATGAACTATACCAGAACACTGAAGTAGATGGGTACATCAAGACCTCAATTTGATTTCTAGCACTTCTACTGACTCGATGCGCGTATTTTTTATAATGTCACTTACTCTTCCTCAAATAAATTTTATATTTATAAAGTTAGAAAAATAAATGAACAATATACATTTATTATTATATCACATACTGCAGAAAATACTTACTAAACCTTAGCATGAAGCAACAAAAATGCAGAAATGACTTTATTAAGGTGCTAAAAATGTATACATCATACAGTACTTTAGGAAAAAAACTGATATAAAATTTGTTTTATAATAATTTCATAAATATACTAAGGAAACAAATAAATGCTTAAGGGAAAAAAATTTAAACATAAAAAGCTATTAATGGTTAGCCAGATATGATTAATATATACATTTATTAAATGCCTATTATTTGCAAGCTCATGCAGTTAAAACACCCAGTAATTGCTACATTTGATTATATAGACCAGTTTAGATATGTTAAATTTTACTAGTGAACCGGTAAATCTAACTCAGGAAAAATCATGCTTAAATTTAGTTTCTAAAATGGACCTTCTGTATGATCTCCCTTATATGTGGAATCTAAAAAACTTCAACTCATAGAAGCAGAGAGTAAAACAGCAGTTGCTAGATGATCAGGGTGTACTAGAAATGGAGAGATACTAGTCAAAAGATAAAAATTTTCAGTTGTAAATTCGGGGGGCTAACTTAACTTTTTATTTGAAATCTGCTAACAGAGATCTCAAGTGTCCTTGCCACTAGCCCCTACACACACACAGTAAAGAACTAGGTAACTAACTATAGGTGGTGATAAATGTATGAATTAATTTGATCATGGTATTCATTTCACCATGTATATATATTTAGGAAATCATCTACAATGCACATTTTGAATATACAATTTTTGTTTGTTAATTCTACCTCAATAAAACTGGGGAAAAACAGAAAAAATTAAAATGGGCCCTCAACACACCAATCTTGATCATCATCTCTAACCTTCAAAAGGCACAACACACCAACAGAGCAAGGTGTGACTCCGCTGAAGCTCACTGGCACCAGCTGCCTATGTGACCTCAGACAAGTCATTTCACCTGGTCTCTGCCTTGGCTTTCCACTTACAAAACAAATGGCTGGAGACAAAACAACCTTCAAAGTTCTTTCAAATTCTATTACTTCAAGATTTTTACTAAATAGACAGTAAATGCAATTTGCTAGAAAGTAAAGAACTGAAAAGTGCATCCTAAAATAAACTTGTGCTTTTTGAAATTGGGAATACCTGTGCCAACAGATAACATTTTTTTTTTTTTTTATTAAATCATAGCTGTGTACATTAATATGATTATGGGGCACCATACACTTGGTTCATAGACCGTTTGGCACATTTTCATCACACTAGCTAACAGATGACATTTAAAAATTACCCATGGATCCTAGACCACTTAGTGGCGAAGACTGCATGTTTATCCAGTTCAAGTGGAGGAAACAAAAATGACCACTGACAGATAGTTTGCTATTACATTCCTCTCAAACCAGATATACTACAGCAATGCTTCTCATCCACAAATGCCAGCCACTTTCTGAGGACACTGTACCTTTTACTCCTTCATGATGTTCCCCCAAGACCCGATAGTCTACAGCAATAGCAGTGAGAATTTTTGCTCCAAGTTCTTCCACGAAATCCTTGCTTCACACTTGCCAGGAGCTATAGGAAAAAAAAAAAAAAAAAGAAAGTTTAGAGAGAGAGTTCCTTTCTTCACTATTAATCTAATCCATTACCAAAGACTGTTAATCCTTTGTCCAAAATATGTTTTTAATCCACTTATCTCTCCCTATTCCCCATAGCCTTTTCCTAAATTGTGGCTGCTCTCCTTCATCCCTGCTCCATCTAATTGGCTTAGCTCCCTTCTGACTCCATCAGTGTGTCCCTACATTGTAGCCACTCCAAAACACAGACCTGCCCAAACCTACTCCTTCTGAAAGCATCACCATCTTGTCAAAAAGTGCTACCTTCCCTTGTTCACCAGTAGACTTTGCTGCCTGCTCCCTTTGCATGTAACAGTATATCTCCATTCTTCAGCTGAAAAACCCATACTAAATTTTTAAGTACTGGCTCACGTAACACTTCCTCAGACTCTCCAAATTTGGTTAGCTGCCTCCTTTTGGGTTGTTCCCTTAGCACTCTATTATTTTCCTGCCTTGGTCTCTATGACTGTACATAAACTACTTTTTAACTGTCTGTTTTCTCCACTAGAGAATTATCACTGTTATAAAGATTATTCAATCATCACTATTGAACCATAACAACGATCACAGTTCCTGGTACACAGAAGATATTCTCTAAGTATGAAGTGAATGGACAAATGAAGAGGATCAAAGTGTGAGACATGTGAAGATTAGAAAATTTAAATTCCCATCCATTAACTTTTAAAACTATTCAAACTACCATACCAGAATATTGACTTATTTCAATATATTCACTGCTTATCTGTTATTTATCAGTTAATGTATTACGGCCAGTGACACAAGGGTACAATAGACAGTCTCAACCCTTGTGCAGCCAATAGTTATATTCTATTGATGAGGAGGAGGACAGTAACGGTAAGCTGTTACAGAAAATAAGTAATTGCAATAAATGTGTTCCGTGACATATGAGGCACAATTCAGGGCACTGTGCTTACATCTACAGTCAGAAGGGCAGAGGTGGCTTCATTAGCAGTGTCATCTTGGTAAAGGAGGTTGTAAAACTGGTACTGGAAGTTGAGGATGGCAGCAGGTGCCAAGGACTGGAGGTCCTTGACAAGAAAGGACCTTGACAATGACACAGACAAGAAATGAGGCTGGAAAGGAAAGCACGAGGCAGATCACAAAGACCCTAAAACCCAAGTTGAGAAGGCAGCATTTTATCAAGACTGCAACAAGGAGCCGTTTTACAGTCGTAAGCAAAGGACCAGTCAGGGCTGCATTTCCCATTGCTTATTCTGGTGCTCCTGACTTAGAGGCTGAGGCATAGAGACCAGTTAAGAGGTGGTTAAAACAACGTAGGAAGAAACTAATGATAATCTAAATTAGAAAAATATCAGTGGAGAGGGAGAGAAAAAGCTATCTTTGAAAGCTATGAGGTGGTAGAACTTGTCCATGGGTAGGTCTTGTCCATTTATAACACATTCAACTTTCTTGGTAACAACACAATCTTAATAGTTTTCTACTGACACACAGATATATGCATCTAAGATAAAGATAAATATACTCTTGGGCTTTTAATCATTCTATGCTGTGGTTTTCAACATCATAGTCCTATGATCTCATTGTTGCTCTAGCCTAGTGGTTTTCAAATTTGAGGGGTAATCATTATTTAAAAATATAGATATACCTCAGAGATAGTGTGGATTAGGTTCCACACCACTGCAATTAAGTGAATATTGCAAAAAAGTCACACAATTTTTGTTGCTTCTCAGTGCATGTAAAAGTTATGTTTACAGTGTATTGGTGTGCAATAGCATTATGTCTTAAAAGGGGGATATATACTTTAATTTAAAATACTTTATTGTTAAAAATGCTAATGATCATAGGAGCTTTCAGTAAAGAGTAATCTTGTTGCTGGTTCAGGGTCTTGCCTAGATGTTGATGGCTGCTGACTGATCAGGGTCATGTTTGCTGAAGGCTGGGGTAGCTATGTCAATTCCTTAAAAGACGACAGCAACATGGTCTCCCACACTGACTCTTTCATGAAAGATTTCTCTGTAGCACGTGATGCTGATGAACAGCATTTCTTTCAGTACTTACAGAACTTCTTTCAAAATTGAGTGGATCCTCTCAAATCCTGCTGCTATTTACCAACTAAGTTTATGTAATATTATCTATCAATGATTCTCAACCTTCTTAGAGCCACCACCCTTTAATACAGTTCCTGTGGGTCACGACCCACAGGTTGAGAACTGCTGTTCTGTATCTTTTGTTGTGATTTCAACAAGGATCACAACATGTTCACCAGGAGATTTCACCCCAAGAAACCACTTTATTTGCTCATCCATAATTGGTGATTCTTTGTCCATTCAAGTTTTATCATGACATTGTAGCAATTCAGTCAAATCTTCAAATTCCACTTCTAATTCTAGTCCTTTCACTATTTCTACCACATCTGCAGTCAATTCTTCCACTGAAGTATTGAATACCTAAAAGTCATCTATTTAGGGCTGGAATCAACTTTTCCAAACTTCTGTTCATGTTGGTATTTTGACCCACTAGTAAGAGACATCAATATTCTTAGTGTCATCTAGAATGGTGAATCCTTTCTACTAGAAGGTTTTCAATTTACTTTCCTCAGATGCATCAGAGAAATTACTCTCTAAAACAGCCACAGCCTTATGAAGTCTTTTTTTTTTTCTTTTTTTTTTTTTTTTTTTGGGGGGGGGGGGGGGGGTGTTTGTTTGTTTGTTTGGTTTTGGTTTTGGCCGGGGCCAGGTTTGAACCTGACACCTCTGGTATATGAGGCTGGTGCCCTACTCCTTGGGCCACAGGCGCCATCCCTGAAGTCTTATTTCTTAACTAAGACTTACAAGTCAAAATTACTCCTTGATCCATTGGTTGCAGAATAGATGTTGTGTTAGTAGGCATGAAAACACTGATCTCTTTGTACATCTCCATCAGAGCTATTGGGTGACCATGTACACTGTCAAAGAGCAGTAATATTTTGAAAGAAATCTTTTTCTCTAAGCAGTAGATCTCAATGATGGGCTTAAAATATTCAGTAAATCATCCTGTAAACACATGTGCTGATTATCCAAGCTTTGCTGTTCCTTTATAAAGCAAAGGCAGTAAATAAATAAATAAATAAATAAATCTTAGCTAGAGCTTCTTGATAACCCGCTGCAGGTTCCACTTTACTACTTGCTGTTTCACTTTACACTTCTATGTTACAGAGATAGCTTCTTTCTTTAAACCGTAAGATCAACCTCTGCTAGCTTCAAATATTTTTTCTGGAGTTTCTTCACCTCCTTCTGCCTTCACAGAATTGAGCATTAAAGACCTTGCTGGGGATTAGGCCTTGGCTTGAGAGAATCTTGTGACTAGTTTGATTCAGACTACTAAAACTTTCTCCACATGAGCAATAGGCTGTTTCACTTCCTTATCATTCATGTGTTTATTGGAGTATCACTTCTAATTTCCTTTGAGAATTTTTCCTTTGCATTCACAACCTGGCTCTCTATTTGGCACACAGCTTTTGGCTTTCAACATACCTTCCTAAGTTTAATCACTTTCAGCTTTTGTTTTAAAGTGAGACATGTGATTCTTCCTTTCACCTGAACACTTTTAGAGGCCACTATAAAGTTATTCATTGATTTAACTTCAAAATTATTGTTTCTCAGGAATAGGGAGGCCCAATGAGAGAGAGAGACAAGGGAAGGGCCGGCTGGTGGAGGAGTCAGAATACACACATCTGTCAATTATATGAATGCAGTCTGTGGCACCCTGCAATTACAATAGCAACATCAAACCCACTAAATGCAGAATACAAATGTCTACATACAATAACTAAGAAAATGACATGAAGGCTACGTTGAACAGTTTGATGAGAATATTTCAGATTGTATATGAAACCAGCACATTGTACCCCTTGATTACA
>CAUYPK010102372.1:0-12270 GCA_963574355.1 Loris lydekkerianus | reverse complement strand
TCTACATTTACTAAGTTTCACATGTACCCTTGTAAGATGCTGGCAGAGGGAGGGTGATGGGTAGGATTACACCTGCCATGCAAAGCAGTTTTTCAAAGTTAAGGTTCAATGAGCGATGCAAACAAGAAGCACACAGAAGTGGTGAGAGGAGAAATCGGAGGAGAAAAGACAAAAAAAAGAAGGAGAAGGCATCCTAGGGCAGAGGACAAGTTATTATAAGGACACAGCTTTTGGTCCTAAGCAGAAAAATGAGTGAGGAAGTAATAGATTTTATGTTAACAGACCCTGGCTCTGTCAGCAAAATAATAGTGACTTAGAATTTCATGTTCAAGCCAACAGTGAGTAAACATGAATTTTTAGGACAGCAATGGGAAATAGCAGAAATAAATACCTTTGAGGGGAAAAAACAACATAAGGATGGTCTAAAAGAATATATTCTCTTTTATCTCAATGTCTTACTATATTAATATTGAGTTCTGTTTCTTTTTCCTTATGATATTGCTTTATGCTTTTAAAAAAGATACCATAGTTTTATTCTTTTTGTAAACCAGAGGTGTTCATTTCTTTGGATCACTTATTAGGCGTCTCATATGGGACTAGATGTTCCCTGTACAAAGATGAAAAGATATAAATACTGACTTCAAGAGTAGGAAAAAATAAGTTATCCTCTCTGATTTTCCAGGTAATAAAATGCAAAGCGGCTGTGCTATGGGAGACAAACAAACCCTTTTCCATCGAGGAGGTGGAGGTCGCACCCCCTAAGGCCCATGAAGTTCGGGTCAAGGTGAAATTTTGTTTGCACTTCTATTTAATTTTAGGTTTAAAAATTTCAAAAAATATTAAAAATAGAAAATACAAAAAATCCATTACATTTGTTGTCAAGGATATATGTGAACATGAAATGTTAAATTTTTTTAAAGTGACCAAAGAATATATGCCATATAATCCCAGGGGTAAAAAAAAAATAACTTCTGTGCCTGTATATTTAAAAAGAGCAAAAGGATATATAGAAAGATTTTAAATCAATTAACATTAGATACTTTCCTGGCATCTAGTATTATATAAGACAAATATTTCAGGTTCAATTACGTCACAGATTATCTAGATTGTTTAATTCGGGAAAAGAAGGGGGAGAAAGGTTTTAACATAAAGCCTTGCTTGGAGATAAAGGGCACCTTTTGTATTGGGTAGTAGTAGGGACCATTAGGAATCCTTAAACACGTTTTAGGAGCACAATTTCATAAAATTGTATATGTTAAATGCATCTGAGAGTCATAATCTTTCCTGAATGTGATCACCTTCTCTTTACTTTGTAGATGGTGGCCACAGGAATCTGTCGCTCAGATGACCATGCGGTTAATGGCACCATGTTCGTCCCTTTTCCTGTAATAATAGGCCATGAGGCTGCTGGCATTGTTGAGAGCATTGGAGAAGGGGTGACAACGGTCAAACCAGGTACAGAATTGATACTCAAGAGATGTGACTTGGTTCAACCCCAAGATCATCCAGTATGAATGAGGAAATTGAGGCAACAAGAGATGAAAAATCTTGCTCGAGGTCACAGACCAGCTGGGCCTTGAACGGTTTCCTCTCCCTCCCTCCCTGCCTGGCTCAGGCACATGTACATTCGGGCACTCAGACATCCTTCTCTTCAACAAATATTTCTTGAGGAACTACAAGATGCCACACACCAGGTGAGAACCTATGGATGTGTGAGATCACAGGAGACGCAGCGCCTGCCAGGGTGGAGTGCCTCACCTAGTCACTCTAATCTGGTGTTGCTGGGCACTGTCTTCTGCCAGGGCCTAAACCTAGCAAGGGACAAGAGAGGAAACATGAGTCTTGGTCCTGAATCTCTAGATCAGTGTATGGAAACTCTTCTGTGCTGAGTTCACAACGTGGAGGCTGTGTGGCTATGGCTGAATCCACGTGATCTTTTCTTAGGTAGAACATGGACCTGCTCACCAGTTTCATCTCATATAGCCTCATTTCTAGAGCATGGAATGAATGAAACCAACTAAAGGAAAGGGAAAAAAAGGAACACAGCAGAAGGCATCTGGCCATAGATAATGTCTGTTATGTTACTGTTGGCCGGGCATGGTTAAATGGGACTGGTTACTAATTACAATTTATTTTTATCTTTGATGTTTATTTTACCCTAATTTCATCGTGTGTTATTATAATATAAATACTTTAAGAGGTAAAAGGTGACTAAATAGAAAATTTTCATACCATCATTCCCACGTACTGTTTATTTATAAAACGTAATGGGCCAGCCATTAGTCTTGGTCTTCTGGCATAGGTAGAATAGATGATTGTAAATAAAAATGATGCTTTACTCCAAAAATTCATTTTAGCCAGTAGATTCGACTTCTGCCTACTCAAATAATTAAACTGTGAACAGAAAATATTTTATGAAAATGTCTACTTTGAGCTTCTGCTCTTACTACTTCCTGTAGTTAGAAATAACTTAATAATAAAATGACATCTTTTCTTCTCACTCCCTCTCCTTTCACCACACCAGGGAAAACAGATATGGAAAAATCACAAATCATCAACTGAGAACATTTGAAAGTCAGTTCTTATCCAAAAAGAAACAGCCTAACTCACTGTTGAGAGTTTGGGTTTTCAGAGGAATTGTTACATTTTTCTTTGGCCTATTTTGATTAGTTTTCCTCAAAAAATTACTAAGATTTTTTTAAAAAGCATTCCTTTCAAAGCATAATCATTTCAAAGAGCCAATAACTTGTTATTAAATTTCTCATTTTTACTGTAACTCAAATTATAATAAAATACCAGATCGTTCCAAATCTTGTGGAACTATGGAAGATACTTTCAATTGAAAATTTTTATTGATACTTACTATGAGAATATTTAAGATTTAATTACTTAAGGATTAAATAAGATGATGTGGGTAAACCTCCCCCCCCCCCCAGAGGAAATCAGAACACTCAATAAAAGTTAACTATTAATAACAGATAAATATTTTTTTTTTTTTTTTTTTTTTGAGACAGAGTCTCACTATGTCGCCCTCAGTAGAGTGCTGTAAAGTCATGGCTCACAACAACCTCAAACTCTTGGGCTTAAGCAATTCTCTTGCCTCGGCCTCCCAAATAGCTGGGACCACAGGCACTGGCTAGCCACAGTGCCCAGCTATTCTTTGGCTGTAGTTGTCGTTGTTTGTCAGGCCTGGGCTGGAGTCGAACCTGCCAGCTCCGATGTATGTGGCTGGTGCCCTAGCTGTTGAGCTACAGACAGGTGCTGAGCCAGGAGATAAATAATTTTTAAATCCATGCTATTTTCCATATTTACATTTCCTCTTTGGGACTCTTCAGACATGTGCAAACCCAAATCAATGACCAGATGGGTCAGCAATGACAAATGACACCGATGTGATTGGACTCTATTTCTTAGAGACTTTTCAAAGACACACACCTCTAATACATACATGTAAGATTAAAGATCTTGCTCTATAAGTTTCTGGAAATTTAAGAAATTGTTTTATCCCCCCAGGTGATAAAGTCATCCCACTCTTTACTCCTCAGTGTGGAAAATGCAGAGTTTGTAAACATCCAGAAGGCAACTTCTGCTTGGAAAGCAAGTAGGTTTCTCATACTCTTTGCTCAGCTCTTGAGTTTGCACCTTAGTTATGCTGCTGTCTCATGCCCTTCTGCGTCTGTGTGTTGCACTGACCAGACTGAACCAGAATCAGGGGACCTTGCAGGATGGCACCACCAGGTTCATATGCAGGGGGAAGCCCGTCCACCACTTCCTCGGCGTCAGCACCTTCTCCCAGTACACTGTGATGGATGAGAACTCTGTGGCCAAAATTGATGCAGCTGCACCACTGGAGAAAGTTTGCCTCATTGGCTGTGGATTTACAACCGGTTATGGGTCTGCAATCAATATTGCCAAGGTAGGAATGGCAACAGGTGATAAGACCAGTTACCCTCAGGTTGTCAGGAACCACAAAGGAAGCCGTTTCTCACGAGAATCAGAGATTACTTTTCATAGATGTGAGGTATTGATTATGAGCAGAAAAAATAGTCCCAGAAGGAAGTGACAGTTTGTCTTAGAAAATTATCTATTTATTATCGCAAATAAAAAGCTATTCATACTTGGTTAAGAAAAACTAAGATTTCACTTTCAATAATTATTCTTCCAAGTTTTTTCCTTTTGTGATTATTAAATTTCAGGGCTGAGAACTCCTGTAGTCTTTTATTCCACAATTAGAGAGCACATAGACATACGTTAGGCACTGAAGTTCTGCAGGGTTCTGAGGCAGCAAAGATAAATGAAACAAAGTTTCCCTTTGAAGATCCACTACTCCCACCATTAGGATCAGCCCTAGATCTGAAAGCCTTATGATAGATCTCCAAACCAAAAGTCACCCACTCAGTGGATTTTTCTAAGAAAAGTAATACAGTTACACGCTTAATTCACTCATTATGGGAGTTCACTGCTGCAATTCCTTCCCCTCTGTGACACACACACACGCACACGCACACTCCTCAGAAGTGGTCAACTTCAGGGAGAAATTCTTTAAAGTCACCTCTTCCCAACAGGCTGAAAATTTTATGAGTACCCTTCATTTGATGAAACTGAGGTCCAGGGACACAAAGCTCATTGCTGCTCAGCGTGAGAGCTGATGCTAGAATATTCACCGCAAATCTCCTGCTTAATCTTAAATCACACTACATAATCGTTAGCACTTTTAAACCCCATCACAACCCTTACTTTCTTCTAACTAAGGGAGAAAGTAGTATTGTACCACACAGTACAGAGTAACGTTTAGTGAGTGAATAAGGAACAGATACCCTAAGGCTGACTGTAGAAGACTAGGTTTGTTAACTAGCCCCTAGTCAATTTAAACAATTTAGAGCACAGCTTGCCCGGATTTCTGTGACTTTAGGACACAGTCTCTTGAGAATTGCCTCATCTGTTTTGGCAGGTAGTCTCAGTGAGCCTACCCATAGAGCAGAAGCTGAGAGTACTCAGTAATATATTTTATTTATTATTGAAATATAGATAAATTTTTTGTTAATTATCATGTATTTTGTAATGCAGGAATATACTGGTCTTGACAATACTTGTCTTAACTAATGGAATGTGGAGTTAATTATTAAGATATTGATTGGATAATTTTTAAGTCTCCTTAAATAGCATTTTCCACTTATTTCATTTTCCACAAACTGCCTGTGTGTAAAGCTGGCTATCAATGGATTTAAGCAATGAGATTCTCTTTGAGATTACAATCACTGACATCTAAAAATCAAAAATCAAAAAAAAAAAAAAAATAAAACTCAAAGATCAACCAATCCTGGGTTCTGAGACTGGGCTTCCCGTTGGGGTCACCCGGGGACTGGGCCCCACCTACAGAGATGCTGATTTAATTGGCAATGGTTGTGGCCTCGCAGTGAGAAATTTTTTTTATGCTCCGCAAATGACTCTAATATGCAGCAAAGTTTGAGAACCCCTAAGTAGTTCAACCTCCTCCATTTAAACATAAGGTAACTAAAGCCAAAAGAGCTCTTGACAGCAGATTGACATGCGAGTTTGAGTAGCTCTTGATAACGGACAAGGCATGGCACTTAATAAAACTGAGGCATATTCTAACAATCATTAGAATTAAGAATTAAGTAACAATCGTTACTTAATCTATTTTTGCCTTTTCTGAAAGCACAGGTCGCCCAGGGCTCCACCTGTGCTGTGTTTGGCCTGGGAGGAGTTGGCCTGTCTGTTATCATAGGCTGTAAAGCAGCTGGAGCATCCAGGATCATTGCCGTGGACATCAATAAAGATAAATTTGCAAAGGCCAAAGAGGTGGGTGCCACTGAATGCATCAACCCACAAGACTACAAGATGCCCATCCAGGAGGTGATAGCAGAAATGACTGACGGAGGAGTGGATTTTTCATTTGAGGTCATTGGTCGGCTTGACACTATGGTATGTACAGGATGTGCCTTGAGATTTCTGTGTCTGCAATCTGGAGTATGCTTTTAGACTTCAGAATATAAATACTCTGTATAAAGAACATTGTTAAAATAATAATAGCTATTTCACATCTCCTGTTTTTACCAGGCTCGTTTGATTTATTGTTAAAAAAATCTTTGGTTCCATCAACTAAACAAGGCTGTGTC
This sequence comes from Loris lydekkerianus, assembly GCA_963574355.1. Taxonomy (NCBI): domain Eukaryota; kingdom Metazoa; phylum Chordata; class Mammalia; order Primates; family Lorisidae; genus Loris; species Loris lydekkerianus. The sequence goes on along the minus strand of CAUYPK010102372.1, from coordinate 6,130 downwards.
AAGAAATACTTCCTCTTGAAAAGAAAAAGGGTTTGTTTTTTAATTGAACCGCTACAGATTTACTTTATTAATTATTGGTAAAAAATTGAAACTTAAGTAAATATGAATGATACACATTCTGTTCCTAAATTGGTAAGTTTCATTCCCCTCCACATTTTTAACAAAAATGGCTCAACAATTGTTTATATGCTTTAATGTATACCAATTTGTTTTTACATATCATACACTGGCCAAAAGGAATGAGCAATTTTAGATCAAATATTATTTTATTAACCAAAAAATGCCCCAAGGTAAGTGACTACTTTAATACGTCACTATATTTTACCAGACAGAGAGCACCAGGCACACAGCTGCTACTGAATATGTGTTAAATTGAGTATTTTAAAAATTCAACAGATATAACATCTACCAAATTTAAGAGATACATATCTCAATGCATTGTGTATAGATTGCATGATGTAATGCATGTAAGATACCTAGAGCACTGGTACCTGTCATGTGGTAGGCTCTCAAGAAATGTCAGCAGGCATTATTAAAATGAATACTATCCCCAATCTTGCAGTGCTTACATCATCTTTGAAATATACATTCCATTACTTTCAAATAATTACAGATACCACCATGTGTAATGGGAAACACACCTCCAGCTGTATTTTCCCTACACTGAGTTCTCTAGAATCCTACTGAAAAAGTCTGCAGAGACCAACAAATCCCCATGTTTAGGTTCTCCAGTAAGTGCAGGCAGTGTGGTAAAGGGGGGCAGCACCCGGAAAGTAAAGCCCTTTGTAGCCTTTATCTGGGACAATATGCTATTCACACATGAAGTTTCAAGAGAATCCAACTTTTCCAAAGCTATTTTTCTTCTTATACTCCTTTTCTACTTTTTCCCTTCACTTTCTCATGTGGAACTAGATTGTTACCTTGTTTGAAGACACCAGTGCTTCACAGCCACATGTTCTGAGGATACCTGGCCTTCCATATGTAATAATTCAAAATCAAAGAACTAATTGTGATATGCCTTGGGAATCCTACAACATTTTCTTACTATAGAATATGTTCTAAAGCTGCTAGAGGGAAAAACATTCTGGACTATCTTTTGAGGTTTCAGAATAAGAAGTGTACTTTAGAGTAAAATCCATACACATTCAAAAAAATGTTCAAAACATGTCCACGTATAAAATAGAATAGGTATCCAAACAATCAAGTGGGAAAGAGACAAGTTGATGATGTAGTCATTATATCTTTTTCACTATCAAACAATCTAGTTCAAAGGGTTCAAAACATTCTTAATAAATCAATGAAAAATAAATTCACCAACTCATAGATTGCCTGAGAACCAAATAGTACCTTTACTTAAGGAACCAGAATGCAGATACGTTTGTAATGATGTTTGCCTCTTTATTACTTTATAAGGAAGTGTTAAGTATACACAAATGTATTCATCCATTCTTGCATTCAAAAGATATTTTCTGGGAATTTCCTAAATCCACAGCACTATTCTAGGCACATGGGGAAAAAAGAAGCAAAAGACATCATCTCGTCCCTGTACACACTTCCAGTCCAGCTAAATCGATACAACATGATACTGTGCATTAGCAGTAAATACGATCAGAGAGTCCACTTTGATAATATTAAGTATTGATTTTTTTATTTCAGATGGCTGCTCTGTTATGTTGTCATGAAGCATATGGCACAAGTGTTGTTGTAGGGGTCCCTCCTTATTCTCAAAATCTCTCAATGAACCCTGTACTGCTATTGACGGGACGCACCTGGAAAGGAGGTGTTTTTGGTGGTATGTAGTAATGTTTGGGGGCCAAATTCTCATTAACATCAGATTATCTCCCCTTATACAAGGGATAAGGCCAGGTTGTGAAAAGCAACAAGGTCAAAATTAATCAAAACTCCTGTGGTATCTGTAGGCTCCAAATCAACTATATGGAGCTAAGGAAGACACAAAGTCCCAAGGCAGACATAAATTAATAGGACCTCTTTTCATTCTTTGACTGCAGAAGGCACCAAAATTTCTAACAAGACACATGAAATTTAAGAACACATGAATCTATAATTCATGTCTACACTCATTGTCCAAATTTGCTCCTCGACTGTGAGCATAATTGCCGGCGCTATAATTTCGCTGTGAGACCACTAATAACTAAGGACCCTGGGTTACCTGGGAAGATTTTTTTTAAGTCAAAGCACTGCAAAAGGATATGAAGCACTCTGTAGTTTTTGACTTCAGTAATAGCAGTCTGAGGAATGCAGAATCTTCAGCAACTTTCATTTTAATATTACTTGGAAAGTCTTCTCCCCAATTTTCTAACTTACCCCTGGCTGAATCTAACAATGTTGTCTTCTTTTCAGGCTATAAGAGTAAAGATTCTGTCCCCAAACTTGTGGCTGATTTTATGTCTAAGAAGTTTTCATTGGATACACTAATAACCAATGTTCTACCTTTTGAAAAAATAAATGAAGGATTTGATCTACTTCGCTCTGGAAAGAGGTAGATTTTAAGGTTTTTTTGTTGTTGTTTTTGTTTTTGTTTTGTTTTGTTTTGTTTTGTGGTAATGGCTTGGCTGACCAAGAATGAAAAAGTAGGAAGAGAAAAAATTAGAGTGCCCTGATTTTCCTTTATCAATTCAGTCGTCACATGTAGAGAATAAGATAATATTGTGGGAAGCTTCCTATTCTGTTGAAGCCAAATTAAGTTGGTTACAGCAAATCTGAATTATGAGAGCCACTCAGCCTACTTTCCAAGAGAATAGACATCTTTGCCAAAACAAGGATCAGGTCACACAATAGAAATACAATGTGGAGTCCCTGAAGCCTCTGCCTAGGCACCTAAGCAAGGCTGACATTTAGTGGCTGTGAATTTAAATTGTATTCAAGACATCCCCAACACTTTCATTATGGGAAAAGGTAGCACTACACTATATATTTTTTTCTATTCAGATGTTACTTGTTCTATTTTTTGTTTGTTTTTGCAACTTACAAAGAGTTTTTTTTACATATAAAAGTCTCTATAAAGGAGAAATGTACAACATGCTATTTTAAATGTGTTACTTTTTTGTAAATATTTAAAAAATAAGCAAATTCTATTTCCTACTTTTAACATTTATCACTGTCATCTAGTAAGAGAAATTTTGTTACCTGCATTTATACAAAGCACAACTCGAAATAGGCAGTTATATCCATCCCCTGGCTTATCCCTCCATAGTCCATGCTTTTTCTGCTACCCTACACTTCCTCTCGTGAGATTTTCAACCAAACGATATTTCCCAGGCACTCCTATAAATTATTAGAATAGATACTTCATCAGACAAATATTCTTGAGGAAGAAAAGAAGCAAGTGTCTACAGAGCACCAGCTGTTTTGCTGATTTTCTTACTTGTATTATCTTATGTGAGTCCCAAACCATGTTGATGTGCCAGTTTCAACTTCAATGTTTGAGAGAGGAGAAACTGAGACTCAGACAGAATGTGTTCAGGCCAAAACCATGTCCTTAGTAGGCATGGAAACTAGAACTCAAAAATTTAGTTGTTATAAACTACACTGCCATCCAAAGGTTGTGTGTGTGTGTGTGTGTGTGTGGGTGTGGATATGGAATATAGTAGTCATCAAATGTTAGTTATCATCATCACCATCATCAGATTGGAAAGACAATGACAAACATAGAGATGACCAAACCCAGAGAGCAGCGTTGAACAACAAAAGAATTCACTAAGGGCACCTACATTCATATTATGAGAGTGTCATACAATTAAACAGAAAATTTTAATATTATGAATCTACCAATAAGCAAAGATCAAAAATTGAAATAATTAATATTGGTGGAGGATAAGGTGACATGATACCTGCATCTGCTACTTATAGGAATGTTAATTATTACATCTTTTTCAGAAAGCAGTTGAGTAATTCATATTAGAAATCTTGGAAAAAAACTTAGGTTCTTATCTAAGCAATTTCATTTCTAGAAAACTATTCTATAGGAATAATCAAATATTCAAACCTACATATGCACTTAAGAGTTTTTGCCTATTATCTATAATATAAAAGATTAGAAACATCCTGGAAGTTCCACATGAAGAGAATTATTAAATAAATCTCAATCATGTACTAGAAATAAATGAAGTCAATAGAAAGAAATGATTTCAGTACAATGGGAGATTCCCCTGATGTAATCTAAGGTTCATAAAATGGAGAACACCAATTGAGTATACAATACGATTCCAAATTTTCAGTAGATCAGTAAAAGATGAACACGTCTAGAAAAAAGTTGATTACAATTCAAGAAAATATTAACAGTGGTTATTTCTAGGTAGTGAAAGTACACATTATTTTTACTTTCTTTTGTATGCTATCTATATTTCAAAGTTATGTACATACATGGTTATATTTGTACATATTTATGTAAAAAATTTTAAAGAAGCATGAAGACCATCTTTTCTTAGCATTTATCCATCAGAGGATGGTTTTTACAAAGGGTAAAATGTATAATGCCAAACATAAATGTTTTATTTCTAATCTTTGTAAGAATGAAATCTCTTAGATTTAATACAAATTAGCTTTATTATCTACTTTGAAGAATCCTTAAACATCTCTGTATCAAAAGCTCTATTAAATTTTCAGCATGGCCTTCATTTTATTAAATTATCAGTCCTTCCAGGCTAGTATCTTGTAATTTATATAATTTTATATTCAGGCAATTTTGAATCTCAACAAGCCATATTAGATATATGACCCAGAGCAAATTACAAATCTCTCTACATCTCAGTATTTATAATATCTAAAATAAAAAATAATGAAAGACTACCTAATAGTATTGTTATTTAGGATGAGATTTACATGAGATAATGCATGAAAAGTATCTACAAAGTATCTGACAAATAGGAAGAACTTAGTACACTGTATTACCCATCGTTGTTTTACATTCCTTCATTTCCCAGGAACAAGGGCACTCAGAGGTAATTTTTTTGAGGATGCTAATGTAGAATTGAAGTCTAAATGGCAGTCCTATTGAGGATGTTATAAACAAGCCTAAGATGGGAAAAAACACAACAGATAACAATGAAGAAAGATGAACTGCCTTTTTGTTTGATTTGACCCAAATGCTTAGGGATGGGAATGGAGTGGCTGGGAACACAGATTTTCACTGAGACTTCTCAGGAGGACTGTCACCTGAAAGAGTGCGAACTATCTCAGTGTTAACACAGTGTCTTTTCTTTCCCATGGCAGCATCCGTACCATCCTGACGTTTTGAGACCATACAGATGCCTTCCCTGCCAGCAGTCTTCAGCCTCCTCCAACCCACACCCTCTACAGCACAGACTGGGCAATGTCACTGATTCTGTTCTACAGAGATGTTATCAGTCAATTACATTTGAGTGCTTTCCACAAGGAACAGAATTTGATATGAGATTATTTTTCAAGCAAATATTTAAAATTCAAGTGAGATCTAGATAAGATGTTGAATATCACCTGGGGAATTGAGACCAGTTAATCTTCCTTCTTAATCATTCTACTTTTTGTCAACTTTCTCATTGAAGAAATAAACTTCTTGTGCCTTCTTGTATGTCTGTGTATCTTTTTAACCCACAGGCATTGTTGTCCAGTGGAGGGGACCCTCCTCTTGCCCTGCACACACACATCAGGCTATAGGACTTGAAGTCTTCTATTTCTACTTTCTTTTCCACAACATATATTGTCTATTTTTATAAAATGTATCAAAATTCCAGGGTAAAAAACTACAGTGTGATGAAGGATAGACTCAGATTTATAAGTAGAGTAGATTCAGAACTTCTAAATCCAAGAAATTTATTTAAGTCAATGAATAGGCACATATTTTCATACAGGAATTGGAATTGTATCTATTGTTTTTATGCTATTTGTTTACTGTGACTATATAATAATTCTGTTAAACAAAAACAAGTTTTATGGTTCCTGAGATAAATGTGAGGTTCAGATACTCATTGTGAAAATTGAACTATTGCTGGGGATTAAAGATGGCGGCTGAGTAACAGCTTCCCTGCAACTGGGCACAGGGAATCTGGGGAGACAAGACTCCAGACATCTCTGGCCGGTGGGATCTGCCTATGATCATCCCTTTGAGGATACAGGGAGCCAGCAAGGGACT
>CAUYPK010102371.1:0-43325 GCA_963574355.1 Loris lydekkerianus | reverse complement strand
AACTCAAATGCATTAGCAAGAAAAGAACAAGGGATCCCAGCGCCTCCAGCTTTGATTTCCTTAGCAGGAAGTGAAGTTTCTCCCTCTTGGGGGGCTTACTCTTCAAAAATTGCCCTAAATCCACTGGGGCTTACTCAGGCCACTCCCAAGGGGAGGCTGCTCTGACTTTCTCCCAAGGTGGACAGCGTGTGGGGTCTAAGCTTTTTATGACAGTTGCTTCTTGCTGCCACAGGATGTCACCATTGAACACCTGCCTCCTGCATGGAGAACAGCTTGCCTACTTGGCCATCAGGTCTTTGCCACCTGGAAGGGGCTCAAAGCCCCGTGGTTCTATGAGGGATGGCCACCTCAGTCCAGCCCTGAACCAAACTCAGCCAGACCTCCCCTGCTGGCTCCCCAGACTGTCTCCCAGCACCCAGCTCTCTCCAATGAGCCCTCATCTCACTGCACCAGAACCACTGTCCTCTTGTCCTATGAAAACATTTTTCTGGATACATCATTATTCATAGCCTCTTGTTGAGAAAGGTTAAGAAAAACAAACAAACAAACAAACAAAAAACTGTCACGGAGTCCTGTCATAGATGACTTGGAGAGCTACTTACGTGGTAGAATTGTTATATTTAATTAGATTTGTGGAATTTGAGGAGCGGAGAGAGAGAGGAGACAGTGACTGAGGTTAGCAAGCCGAGGGGCTCAGCAGGGTTCTGGCTTCTGTGTTCTTTGATAGGTCGGGGGGAATTTCCTGGGAGAGCTCACAGTGGAGGGGTACATCTGTTTTCGAGTCGGTTCCATCTGGCCCACACTGGCCAGTTGCACAGACTTCCTTTGCAGGCCTCTGCCAACCCCAGCTGAGTGGGGCCTGACACAGACTGTCTCTAGGTCCGACAGTGCACCAGTTTGGAGCAGGCGATGCAAGGGCAGGGTCTGGAGGGAAAGGCTTCACCACAATAATTCCTAATGCTGTTTGCCACACAAAGAAGAGGAGTGGGAGTGGGTCTGGGGATATATCCCACTGGGACATGTTGCATTTGATGTTATCTCAAGGTTCATTGTACAGAGTACACACACATACTATTTTTGGTTTAAAAATCAAATTGTTCAGGGCATGATCATAAGAGGGACTTTATCTAATAAATGCAATTAGTGTAACCTAATTCTTTGTACCCTCAATGAATCCCAAAAAATAAAAAAAAAAAACAAAACATTTTGTAAGAGTGTGTGTTGAAACTCTTGTTCTCATCCTAACCTTATCTACATAATTCTTTTACCATCTTTACCCCCAACGCTAATAGCCATTTCTCCAAGTTTCTTACATAACCTTGCAATATATTTTTATGCCCGTGTAAGCAAAAACAAACACATATGTGTCTCTCTCCTTGTTTCACGAGAGTTATCTTGTTTTAAAAACTATTCTGCACTTGGCTTTTTCACGTAATGTATTGAGGAGCTCTTGAATCTGGATCAAGTACGAGCGAGTGAGCCCTATGCTCCTGGCACATCTCCGCTGCTGAGGACTAACACAGGTAGAGGTAAATGCTGGCGCCTGGTGTTGACTTTCAAAAATAAGATGTGATAAAAATGCAGCATCAATAGCAACGTAAGTCATCATTTTGTTCACATTGAAAGGACAATCATAAAACAAAGGCATCCATTTTCTCTATAATAAAAATAATTGTTTCTTTGCTATTCACCAAACACTGACCAAGGGAATGCCTTATCCGAGGCTCACCCGTCCTGTGGGGAGGACAGACAGAGTAGGCCCCCAGGGTCTTCACCTTTCCCAGGTGGCTGTGGCAACTGTCTCCTCAGGACACCCCTTCCAGGGGCATCAATACCCACCCCAGCGCTCACCACACCTCTCAGTTAGAGTGACCACCCCAGCATGCCAACCAGCCTTTCCCCTGCACTCTCCCCCACCATCCGCAGCGTCCAGTTCCCACCCCTCGCTGGACACAAGAGCCCTTGGTGAGCAGACCCGCCCTGCGATTCTCACCGGCCACCTAGCCTCTCCTAGCCTGCTCTGTCCCAGAGGTTCTGGATGGCCACGAGGCCAAAACCTAGCTCTGCCTTCCTCACCGTCAGGCGTTTGCGCGCCTGGTCCTCTTGTCCTGGAAGGAGCATTCTCCCCAGCCTGCCCCTCCTCCCGTACTTGTTCTTGAACCTTTTCAGGGGTCTTTCCTTGGTTGCCTCTCCCACCCCACCCAACCTGGGTTAGAGGCTGCTCAGGCTGTCACCACCCTGCCTCCTACAGGGCGGTGTCAGTGCGCCTGGTCCCTCGCGTGGAGCGCTGGGCTTCCAGGGCATAGCCCCGGCTCCCTCTCTGAGGCCATCTGTCATCTGTCATAGGCGCGCCACGAGAACTTCCTAACACGGACGTGGTGAGAATTAGAGTCCCCGTGTCAGTGGCCCTGGAGGAATGCCCAGCAGACAGCAGTTGCCTTAAGCCCCCTCAAGCCTGTCCCGGGTGGACAGCATCTCGCACGTCTGCGAAGACCCCGATGTTCAGAAAGAAGGACGCAGCCCCGCGAACGGTGGGCCAGCTGGCCGGCTGAAGGCCCCCGTCGGAGGTAGGGGCTGCTTGGCGCTTCCATCCTGTCCCAGCTCTACTTGTTGCCCCCAGGCTCCTCTGCCAAGTTTGTCACCCTGTCCGCAGCCGCCAAGCCCGGGGTGTGGAAGGGACCTTCCCTCTGTCCCCCGGGTCGGCAGCTCGGAGGCTGCGGGCGCGCGCGGGCACTGAGCATGCTCGTGGCCGGGCCCGGAGGGCGGCCGCGCGGGCGGGGCTGGCCGCGGGCAGCGGGGAGCGGGCAGCAGGCCCCCATCGCGGGCGGCGGCGCGGGCGGCGCGCGGCTCCGGGCGGTGCGCACGGCCTCGGGAGCCGGCGGCGGGGCGGGCTCTCCGGGCGCGAGGGCGCGCGGCGCGGCGCGGGGGTCTGGCCGCGTCCCGGCGGGGAAGGCGCGGAGCCGGGGCGCCGGGGAGAGCGCGAGCTCGGGCACCCGCTCCTGCGTCCGTGGCGGCGCGTGCGGTGGAGTCCCCTGGCCGCCGCCACCGTGTCACCGAGCTCGCCTGCGCGCGCCGTTCGCTCGGCTGCCCGGAGGCCGCGGCCGGGCAGCTGTTGCACCGAGAGGGGGCAGCTGCGGAGTTCCATAACCATAGCAACCGCATCAGCACCGCGGCGGCGGCGAGGGCAGCAGCCTCTGGCTCCTCCTCCGGGCAGCCTCGCCGCGGGGACCCGAGACCCCGCTCGCAGGTGGCGCGGGCTCCTCAGTCCGCCCACCGCCGCGGCAAGTGGCGGCAGCAGGCGAAGGCGAAACCAGGAGGGCGTGGGACGCGGGGCCGGCTCCTGGAGGTGAGAGAGGGAGCCCTGCGGCGGGGACAGGTAGGTGCGAGCGCTCCGGGGGGGTCTGCAGCTGCACAACTCTCTCCTCTGTGCCGGTGACGTTTCTGGAAGCGTGGCTGCTAGTTGGATGTCTGTCTATTACTGAGCAGGGATTCTGCCGCGGAATGTGATTTATCTCCTGCTGTCTCCCCTAACCTCTTTGCCCTCCAGTTTTGCCACACATCTGGACAGGTCTTGCCAGGACCAGAGGGGCCGTTGACGTGCTAGACGGGAGCCTCTGGGTGAGTGAGGTGTCCCCACAGAAGCCCGGGTGGAGGCTGAAGGGGCACATCTAGACTCATGTCCGTTCGGGTTCTCGGAGCCAGTGATCCGGAGTTGGGGTGGGGAGAGCCCTGGTGGCGACTCTCAGTGATCCGAGCGAACCCAGAAACCCGTTCTTCCTGCTGCTTGGCTGAGGACAGGGTGAGGGGGGGAGCACTGCAGCTCAGCTGTAGCACGGAAGGGGAGCAGAGCGCACACCAGCTCTCCTGTAAAGCCAGGTTCAAACGCAGCCACTGCAGGGGATCTTTAGACCAGGGAGGTGTTGACTATTACCCTTTTGGGACCCAGAGGTATCCCTGGAGTTTGACACCTTTTTGCCATTGACTATTGAGGGTGTGATTGGAGTAGAAGTAAAAACTGAAGCTAGCAGACGCCCCTCCCCTCTTCCTCACCCCATTTCTACCTCCCTGCCGCACACGGCCAGTGGAACAATAACTCTGTCCAGCCCAGTAACCCCCTTTGCTCCTTGGCCATTGGCAAACTATTCTACTTTCAGGTGGCTGGAGATGTCCGTCCACTTCAGCTCTTCATGTGAACTGGCGCTTTGTTTTCCCCCAGTCACTAGGCTGCTGATGTTAAATGATGTGCCAGATCTGAGAGGCCCCTGGGCTGCCCCCCACCCCCCAGTGAGGGACTGAAGCCACATCTGCAGGACAAAGAAAGGGCCCAAGGATGGAGCCTGATTCACACGCAGCTCAGCTGGGACCAGCACCCCAGCAGACCATAATAAGAGTAGGAAGAGAAAGTTCAGGGAAGATGTGGGGTCTGAAAGCTCTTGCATGTGGGTAAGTCAGTCTCTGGGTAATCTGCAAGGCAGCCGTTGACTTAGAAGGGGCTTTCCCTTTGTGACCTGATCTCAGGGGACAGCATAAGTTCCAGTTAAAAGGAAATGTTATTTAATTGGGCTTTTAATTTATGAAGTATTTATGTTACTGAGGGGATGTGATTTGGCAAACATTTACTCTGGGGATTTACGCCATAATGAGGAAGCTATCATCATATAGTTAGATGCTGAGATGTAGAGGGAAGAGGGCAAGATTTGGGAGTCACAAACATGGATTTGACCTCTGCTTCATCCTACACTCGCCGTGTGACCTTGAGTTGCTCAACCTGGCTGAGGCTTCTCTCATCTGTACAATGGGGGTGCTGGCAACTCTTGCAGTTTACCAGGCTCTGTAACAATCAAAATGGATGTACAGAGGATGTATGAAAAGGGCTTTTTAGAATTCAGTGTCTTCTGCAAGTAAAAGGAATTATCATAATTTTCTAAAAAGAAAAAAAAAATCTCCCATCTTCAGATTGGAAAATTAGTAACAGCCATCAGCCATGTAAAGGGAGTACAAATATGAGTCAGTGACTCACAGTTAAAATACAGTAGTCTGCTCCAAGATGCACTCAGGGCACTGTAAAGGGAACTTTATCATGGGAACATGCTGCGTGCCGTCCTCCTTGCTTACAAGTGCTGAAGGTCAAATGCTTTGCCATCAAATGTGGTACTTGTCTAGTTTACAAAAGGGAGATCTGCTCACCACAGAGGTGGACTAAGCATTGTACAGTGTACACAGAGGTTTGCACACAGTGGGGACACATCTAGATACTGGTTAGATGAATGCATAGAACATGTCCTGGGCTCCTTGTGGGCAGGGTTACTTTCATCCAGCTTTGCTCTGTAATGACATATGTTTACCAAATGTTTGCTCAAGCTGACTGAAATTGAGCGGAATGCTTACAACTTGATTTTATTGCTGAGGGAATTGTAATTACTGTAATTTCTGGAAGGAACCAGGACTGTATTATACTGTTCCTTGCTCTTGTATACCCACACCCCTCCTTTTGCTCATGCTGGCCTCTCTGCCAAGAGCAACCGTTTCTCGCTTCCCCCTTCCCTTAATGACCCAATATCAATACTTCTTCCTACAGGAAGCTCTCCTAGATTATCTCTGCTATGATGCTTCAGATCTGCTTTGTGACAGGCTGTGATGGGTCACTGCTTTCATACATACCTCCTAGCTCTCTAGATCAGCGGTTCTCAACCTGTGGGTCGTGACCCCTTGGGGGGGGGTCGAATGACCCTTTCACAGGGGTTGTCTAAATACATCCTGCATGTCATATATTTACATTACAATTCATAACAGTAGCAAAATTACAGTTATGAAGTAGCAACGAAAGTAATTTTGTGGTTGGGAGTCACCACGACATGAGGAACTGTATTAAAGGGTTGTGGCATTAGGAAGGTTGAGAACCACTGCTCTAGATCTTATGCCTCCTGATGGCAGGTGCCTCTCCCTATCTTACTTTGCTTGAAGCCCCTGCACCTTGTATAGTGACTTCCATGCTGGATGGTTGTTGAGTGAGTAAATCAGCCTTGCCTGGAGCACGACCACTTGCACCAGAAGAGGCATGCACAGCGCCGCCCCGACTGCCTTCCCCATCTGAGAATGTGCAGTGAGCCTGCAGGACGCTCGCTGGGTCACTGTGCATTAGGGTCAGCCCACTGAAGCAGAGGGAAGGGGACCAGGAACATATTTTGCCTTAACGTGCTCCTTCTTTTCAAGTGGGAAATTTGGAATAATTGTAATCTGGTGTCGAATGGCCTCCATGTAACATTTGTTGAAAACATCTGATGGAATATTTTAAACTTTAAAATGGCTGTCTTTCCCTTCAGTTTATTTCCTTGATTTCAGCTGAAGTAAAGGAAAAACACATAAATTGGATTAAGAAAGCCTGGTTTGAATTCCAGTTCTAAAGAGACGTGAGACTGGGGCACTGGGTCATCTGATGCCTCAGTTTCTTTAGCTCACAAGATGTGAATGCTAACACCCAGTCACAGGGATGTCAAGTACTTGGACTGAATTTATAGCTGTGCAGTAAAAGCAGTTTATAAACTAAGATGGTTCATCTAAGTCAATTCTTTCTTTTTCTAATTTTTTTTTTTTTTCCCTAGAAAATGAGCAAGATCACTGTGTTTAATTACACAACATCTGATGGGCTTCAAATCCTGGCTCTTTCACTCGTTAGGTCTGTGTGGCCTTCAGCAAACCCTTTTGCTGCTTGAGCCATTTGCCTCTTCTGCATGGTATCGTAGTGATAGCTACCTTGCAAAATAGGTTGGGAAGATATGTTCAGATATATATATATATAAACTTGTGCCTGACACCCAATACATGATATCTGTTATTTACAAATGACAGAAATAATTGTCAATAATAGAAGGTTCCAGAATTTTCTGAAATGCCCCCTAAGCATTTCTTTCCTCCAATTTGTATACCTTTCAGAGAGAGAGGGGAAGAAAATACTAAGAAGACAGTAGTAGCACGCGGGATATAGTAAGTGAGCAGAATGGTCTGGAGATATAAATTTGGGGTCTAGGTCCTCATGCAGATCTGATACACCTGCTCCCAGGTGTTGACCTGGCCGCCTTATGTTTCTGGACTTTATTTTTGCCTGGGTGATTTCAGTGGCCCCGTCCAGCTCTGTTTCAATGTTCAAATGCATGACTCTATGTTTCTTCTCATTAAGATGACATATGTGACCCTCAGGCCATCCTTTCTGCCAAGACTCACAGCTTGTTCAAAGCTCTTCGTTTCAATGTAGCCCCTTAGCGTCACCACCAAGTTTCTCTTCCTTTTGTATTCTCCTCACTCCGTAACACTAGAGTGCCCAAGATGATCTCGGGGCTCGGAGAGTTGTGAATACCCTGTTCCATTTCTTCTTGTTGTAGCTCAATTCTTATCTGATGCCAGGCAAGATGTTTGGCTGCCCTGTCCAGTCTGGACAGTCTCCTTCATTCAGAGCACAAGGCGTTTGCATATGAAGTCTGATCTTCCCCGAGAGCTCTGGCAATGATTCATGGACACTGGGCAGCTCAGCAATGTCAAATGTTCCTGCTCAGATGTGAATCGCTTCTAGGTGGCTGCACACCCATCTCAGGAGTGATTACGGAGGGAGCTGTTGGCCTCACCAAGTCCCAGGCTCTGTGGCTCTCTACCTCTGGTGTGGGCGGAGTGGCAATGTGATGTGCCTGGTACAGGAAATTTGCATAAGTAGGCTGCCATTTGTCACTCATCATGCTAGACCCTGAGATTCAGCTGCCAACCAGACAAGGTCCTTGCATACGTGATGGAGAGATCAGGTGGGGATATTGACAGGAACACACTAGGCAGCAAAGAGAAGGAGACTCCGACACATTCTGGGTGGGGGCTTCCAAGGATGGACGTTGAAGGAATTTCTGGATGGAGGCCTGAGGGATGGACAAACAGAGGAGGGAGACACATGCAGAGACCTGGAGGCCAGCAGGGGCCAGGAAGTGAGATGGACATACAGGGATGGGACACAGTGGGCAGAGGGTGAGGCTGGGATACATGGGGCTGTGTCTTTGAGGGGTCTGTGTAAGGAGCTTTCCCTCTGGGGAAAGACTTGGGGACTCACGTAAAGGTTTGCAGTTGAGCAGAATGCTCTCTCTGGCTGCTAGTAGAGACCACTGTGATGGTCTCTCAGGAACATTTGCAGATCAGAGGTGCTTACGTTCAGGCATTTAGAGTTGCGATAAAGAGAAGGATGGACAAGAAATAGTGCAACAAGGAATTTTTGGAGGGAAAGAAGGGGCATGTCAGAGACATTCTCAGACTGAACGGGAGCACTACCAGTGAACATTCTAGGGACCTTTGACCATGGGCGCAGGTCAGGAGCAGGGTCATGATGGACTCTCAGGTGCATCTTTCCCACAAATGCTGCACTTTGTGCGCCTTCACTTCTCACCTGCACTAACAAATCAGGCTCTGAGTTGACCTTCCTGCCTTCCCACCACTCCCCAGAGTTTACTCTGCACATGGAAGCCAGAGATCTCTTCATAAAACTAAAATCAGATCACATTTATCTGCTCAAAGCTGTTCAGTGGCTTCCTGTCAGTACAATTGAAAGCGTTTCTCTCAGCCCACCCCCTGACCTAGTCCAGGGCCAGCACACCCTCACCTCCACTGCTCTAACTCCTGGCTCATCTTGAGCAGTGAGTGCTGCTTCATTCTGGAACCCTGTGCTCTTAGGGAGCCACGTGGTTGTCCCCACATTCTTCTGGCTGCAGCTCTGATGTCACCTGAGCAGACTATCCGTCTGCTCCTCACCACCTGTATCTAAAACGACAGTGTCTTCCTTTGATTTCCATTTCTTTATGGTGCTGGTCAATGTGGTATGTTATAAAGCTCACTGCTGAGCTCCCAGATCCTCTTGTGTAATGTGTGGTTAATAACGTTCATTGAGTGAATGAGTGAAAGAAGGATGGACCTGGTTCCAGAGCAGGTACGGGTTCCAGCACTGACGAGATTCAGAATGAGGAACAGATTCAAGACAGAAACAATGGCATGTTCCAGATAGTGGTTTTAAAAATGAAGTGACTGTTTACTACGTATCTTCAATGCTCCAGGTAGAGCTCGGCAGTTGGATACCAAGACTACTAAGATCAAACCTCCTATGGAACACTTTTGGGACCCTGAAAGTTACAGATTTATTGTTTTAAAAAAAGCTTTAGCTTTTCATTGGGAGGTCTGGGCCTGTTGCATTCTGATGCTCGCTTCCTCGGTCACTTAGACAGTCCTCTCCACTCCCTGTATGTTAGTTGATGATACAGCCTTTTGTGTTTGCTTTGTGATATAGCAAAGAGTGTTCTTTCTCCTTGGGAGTTTCTAATTTTGTTATATTTAGGGAGATGTTAAATAATGTGACGTCATGGTCTCCGAGTTTACAGTCTTCAGCTACAGGGGGAAGGTGGGCTGTGAGAGTGAAGGAGGAGAGGGTGGGGTTGTCTCTCGATGTGCGAATCGTCTAGACACAGGAGGGCAGTCTCCCTTGGGGTGCCTTCCTGGTGCAGCTCTTTTAGCAGGAAGTTCCACTGTGGGTGTGAGCTCTTGCTGGAATGGCACAGATAAGTCTCTCATCACCCAACCTTCCGGATGGGCCTTCTGCTTGCCTGCTCTGCCTCCCCGCTGGGCACACCCTGAGCCACATCTCCAGGACCCAGCTGGCTCCCGGTGGAGTCTCTGTGGACACGGCAGCACCCTCCTTTCCTCTGCAGCACCCAGTGAAACCCCAGTGGCCCTTCCTTCTCAGTGTTTAATTTTTATCTTTAGACCTCAAGTCACTGCCAGACTGTGCATTTCTTTGAGGTCAAACACTTGATATGGAGCCTGGTATCCCTGAAAAAAAAAAAAAAAAAAAAAAAAAAGGATAAAAAATCTAAGTACAGAATTCTTGGGTTATCTCTGACCTGAATTAGCTGTGTTCTCCAGGCAGGAACTTAACTTGTCTGAGGTTACTTTCTCAACTGCGCTGTTAAGAGGTTGGACTCTGTATACTCACCCAGTCACTCACATGTCATCAGGGGGGCTGTTACATCCTGTGCTCTGTTCTGGAAGTTTGGGGAGGCTGAGATGAGGATGATCATGTTTATAGCCTCCAGAACTGTACAACTTGGGAAGACAGAGAGATTATACTATAAAACAACAAAGGCTTAGATAGAGGTGAGCCCTCAGAGCAAAGAACACTTAAGTGCCCCTGGGTGTGCTGACAGGGACTTTCCTGGTGGAGGAGGCATAGGAAGGACAGATGGGAGTTAGACAACAAGAGACAAGGCATTGAGAGCTGTTTCAGGTAGCAGGGAGCATGAAGACCAGGGCCCAGCATTGCACACAGGTGGATGTGCAGGCTCAGAGTACGTACAATGGGAAGAGCAGAGGCTGGAGAGGGAAGTAGGCGCTGGGCCATGCAGGCCCTCAGACACTTGTGAAGGAATTTTTATCTGCAAGCTAACGGGCATGGTGGGAAGATCTTAAGCTGCACAAGTATATGCATTTTGGAACAGTTCATTCTGTCTGCAGTATACAGAATGCATCGGAGAGAGGATAAGAGGCATGGAAAGTTGGAGGCTATTGCAAGAAATCCAGGGTCTGGGAGGTGAGGATGGCAAGACATAGGGAGACAGAATAAACTTGAGAAATATTTGGTCAATACAATCATGACTCATCATAGAGGGTCTAAGCCTGGCGAGATATTAAGGGGACTCCTGTGTTCTGACCTGGTCTGATTGGTTGGCCTTGTTTCTGTTCGTTGGTCTGGGGGCACAAAAGAGATTTTAAAGGGGAAATGATGAGTTCTGTTTTGAATAGAGTTTTGGGTCTCTGAGGACATCTATATACGTTTTAGTTGACATTAGTCAGACTCAGGAAAGGGTCTCAGCTGAATGTGTAGACTTGGGGAATCACTTGCGTGGAAGCAGAAGTTGTGACTTATGGGAAGTGCATAAGTTGATGAAATAAAGATGTTATCTCAGATCCATAGATCTGTACTACTGGCTTCCTCTTGCCTTAGGGCCTAGTTGTTTTGTGTCCACACTGCGGGAGGACAGATCATCCCCTGCTGTTTCTGCTGCTTTTCCCTCCCTTCATCCAAGTGCTTTCTTCTTAGAAATCTCTCGGAACCACCCCTGTCGAATAACTCTGTCTAGTCTCTAGCCACAAAGCTCGCGTTTTTTCCTCCGTAAAATTCATCATTATATCATTATCTGAGCTATCGTTACAGATGTATGGGTTTATTTATTTATTGACTATCTTCTCTGCAAGGTGATGAGCTCCACAATGAAGGTACTTGGCCGTAATTTAATAGCTGCACCAAAGCCTTAGATCAGTTCTTAGAGTTCAAGGAGCATGCAATAAATATTTATCTAGAAACAAATGGGAGAATTAATACCAAAAATCTTCAATAATGAAATAATACTTATAAAATTTTAAAATTAATAACCACAGCCCTATTTAAGTAACATTTGCAGTTACTGGTCAGAAGGTGGCCTTTCAGTTCAGGGACGGACTGAAACCTGTTCCCTTGACGCTGTGACACCTGCCTTCGGAGTGGCCAACCCTGCCTGAATCCTCAGCCAACACTGTTAAGTGTCATTTAAATTTCAGTTAAACAAAAGAGATATCTACCCACCCACTTCCCCTGGGTTGAGGCTGGGGGCAGCTGGCGTAGTACAGTGGCTGATTTCCACCCACCATGTGCTGGTGAACAAAGGGTGGCTGTTTGGCCATTTCCTAGGAAATGCTCTGCTTGAGACCGGTAAGTAGGGGATGTAAGTGCAGCACCCCGCTGTTCTCCTTAATCCAGAGATAAAAGCAATGTTTTCTTGGACAATTGCTCTTAACCTTAATTATGTCAAGGATCACTTTGAGCATCTGAGGAAATTTATAGCTGCACTTCTCAGAATAAAAGAAATAGGCATCCTTATCTGGCTGGGCGTATGTGTTCCCTGAAGTCCTTTCTCCCGTGAGCCCAGCTGGGAATACCTTTTCTACCAGAGGGGATAGGCTGCTCCATCTCTCTCTGCATGGGCACTGCACGGCGGATGTACTCTCTGGTGAAAACCAAGATAGCAGGTCGTGCAAATGAAAATATCTGGTCTTCAGAGTGAGGCTGGCTTCCATTTGGACTTTGGTTTTGATTTGAGTGACTGATTTGTCCTATTTTTCCTGGGAGTATTGCAATTTGAAAACTTAAAGTCCTACATCCTGGGAAACCTCTTGGTCCTAGACCCTGATTGCTTGGTCAGCCTGGTTTTGACATTTGGTAGTCAAGTGACCCTGGGCTGCTGCTTGATCTCTGGGGGGCAGTCCTGCCCATTCTTTGTCTTAGGTGAGGTTTCCAGGATGAAGAGCCTGAAATGAGGATTCTGGGCTAAGTGACTGATTCACGGTGCTATCAGTGGACACCTCAGAGGGAGCAAGTGGGGAGTAGGATTGCATAAGGACAAGGCCGGGCACAGTCTGATCTAGAGTCAGCCTGATTCCTCCTGGGACCCACATGATCCTTTAGTCCTTGAGGCAGGCAGGGCTCTAGGCTGTTGTCATTGCTGTAGACTCAGCACTGGGCATCTCTTCCTTAGTATTTCTGGGAAAGGCAGCTGCTATCAGCTGGGAGCAGTTCTTAGAATGGGCCAGTGTGTGCTGTTAGCACCTAACAAAGCATCAGGGTGATGGGTGCACCTGCCCTGCACAGGGTGTCACTGGGCCCCAGTAGCATCCACTGCGTTCTCCATGATATTTCCATTAGTGCCCTTAACTCTTCTTTTAAGACAAATTCCCCAAAGGGGCTTCCAGGGGACTCGTGACATTCAGCCATCCTCCCACCCTCTCATTCTCTTAGAATGTCTGTGCCTGAGGGAAGGACTCATGAAAACACACTATAAAAATGTCTCCCTAAATTCTGTGATGCTTAAAACCCAAGGACCCCCACTGTGGATTTCCTTCTCAATCTCCACACCATCTCCTGTTTGCCTATTACAACCACAGTTGGCCAGGGCAAATGCAGCGGGGTGCCAGCTGTGCTGGTCCCAAGCAACCGGTCCAGGCTGCACTGGCCATCTGCTCACACGTCCTTCTCCATTTACTGATCACTGTGGTACCTGGAGCATGGTTTTCTTCACCGCCCAAGTCCTGTACTTATTTCGAGTCTTCCAACTCCAGGGAGGGGACCTCAATGCCATGCTGGCCTTCACCTTCTTGGATGACTTTCCTCTATGTCACTCAGTCACATGCTCACTCGCTCATCACACACGTTCTCTTTTCCAGCTGATCTGGTGGCCACACTGCCTCTCTTAACTCGCTCATTGAGTTGATTTCAGGGCTACGTGTGGTCCATGACCTCCCCTATTTCTCGCCACTTGTTGGCCCTCTTACTGCGCCCTCCCCTCCTTGCCCACGTGGGTCTCAGGGGGAGGAGTTTCAGCAGTATTCAGATAGCCTGGCTGTGACCTCAGCTTCTCACTAGGCTTTCCATCATGTTTCCATCATGTTTCTTTACCTTTGTTAATCTTAGTCTATCTCTAAACCAACAATAACGGGCAATAGATGAGGTAGTACACAGTCATAATTTAACAAAGAAAAAAGAAAAGAAAAGAACATAAAAAATTAACAAAATTTAACAACTTTCCTTATAATACTTAGCACATAGTAGCAGATTAGTCAGTGTTTATTCTGGTTAAAGGCCATTGATCTATGTACATACTTAATATCAAGTAAGAGGATGGTGGGGTTGACATTCCACTCTGAAAAGTGAGGAACCCAGATAAGACTCTAGCATGAAAACTCTCCATGGCGCAGACCAAGGAAACAGTGCTAGGTAGGACCCTGGGACCCTGAGGAAGGGACTTTGGAGATGTTTATCTATCAGGATCTTTGAGGGTATCAGTAAATGGCAGCACGAAGCAATAACTTATGTCCATAAGTGTGAGAGTGAATCATCAAAGAAAAACTAAATTACAGTCTGTGAGCTCTGCTATAATAAGACAAGGGAGTACAATGTCTAAAATAAGTTACTTGAGAAATTGCTAACATTAAATATAAAAGTATTTGGTGCTTAAAGGCTTTGGTATTAGTTATCTGGGAAATTAATTTCGGAGGCACACATCATTGCAGCTACTGAACTGGAGGTATGTTTGAAACAGTGTTGATTTTGACTCAGGATATAAAATGCACTGAAGAATAAATTGCCTTTTTTTTAGTTTGTTTAAGGTAAATGTATAATGATAAGATTATCCTTGGCATCTTTTGCCCCAGGTGGAATTCATCAAGCTCGGTATTTTAATAGGATGGCTCATGTTGGCCTTTGGGGAGAATAAAATGAATATTAATAAATTGCTTTTGAGCAATGGAATGAGATTCTTCCAGTTTTCTTTTTTTTCTTTCTTTTTTTTTTTTTTTCCCTTCCTTTTCAAAAGCATGTGTATGTTGGAGACGAGTGATCAATAAAATCATCTTCCAGCGACAGATAAGCCTTAAATTACGAAGTGGTACAGAAGAGTGGAAAATCTGCAGCTCCTTAGAGGTCCCTACTAGGTGCTATGGGGGTAGAGAGGGCAGGAGTCGTTCTCAGTCCCTTTGCACCTGAGGAGACCAGAGCACAGAGAGGGCAAACAGTGTGTCCACAGCTGTGAACCTGGAGCGCAGTCTGAACTTCTTGATCCCTGAGTTGGTTTGATTCCAAGACTCATTCTTTTGCTAACAGTCTGTAGATGTCTCTAGTGGAGGACATTCAAACTTCAGCAATAGGTCAGAAGAAAATAAACAAAAACTCAAAAGGAAACAAACAAAATCTTTGAAGTTTGAACTAGACCCAGTTAGTTAAAACATTTGGGTTTTAACCACTGGACTTTGTGAATTTGAGAAAGTAATAGCTTCTATTGGTCTTGGAAGAGGGGATTAATTGAGGGGTTTTATCAGATGATTCCTAAGGTCAAAGCTTCTTCTAGTATCTTTTGATTCTGGAACATATGTGGAAGACTGCAGGCACATGTATTTGCAAAGATACTTTCTAGAATTAGTAGGCTACAAAGGATAAAAAATAAATAAAAAGGAACAGGGCAATTTATATCCTCCCTAGTTATGCAGATTGGCAGTCACAATTTTAGGTGTTCATCGTTTCACTTTATACCTTTATTGATTATCTTGAACCCAGATGAAAGGAAATACGTGGACCAAAATCGCCAATTTGCCCTTTATTCTTTATTTGCATGGCCCAATTCAGTGTCCCTCTTGGATACTTTTATTCGAAATCTTTGAGTAACGTGTGTGTCAAGACTTCTAGGATATGAATTTGCTCTACTGCATGCATCTGGACTTAAAATCAATGTGTGATTATACTTTAAGATGCATCTCATTCTAAGTTAAACCTGCAGATGCCTTGACACCCAGCGGAGTGTAATGTGAAGCTCGTTTAGAGTCACTCAAGAAGAAGGTTGTTCACTGGGATGGAAATGTTCTTTGCAGGTGTTTTTGGGATCCTGAGTACGGCTTCCAGGGAGACAGAAGGCAAAGCATCCCCCAGGAGGGAGATGGTGGATCCCTTGGTAATTTCACACAATGTTACTGGTCCCCCTGTCCCCGACTCTGTCCGAGTCCCCGTCTCTGTCTCTCTACCTTCATCTCGGCAACCTTCTCATCGATTCAGATTGACCTCAATTGTCATTTTTTCTGAAAACCCGTTCCCTGCCCCTCTGGTAGATGAATCCATCGTCCTCCTGCTCCACAGCCCGTGGCTCATCTGGCCCCTGGATTTGAGCCACACGAGGCCGTGGAATGTGGGGTAGCACTGACTCAAAGCCCAACCCCTGTGGACTTGCTGTGCTCCTACGGACAGATCACTCCACCTCTCTGTACATCAGTATCTTCGTTTATAGAATTAGGATGAAAAACCTCCTGCAGGCTCTGCTAGGATTAAAGAACAACCACCAGTGCAATGATTAGAACAGTGCTCGACCCATAAAAAGACTCAACACGTGTTCACTCAACAAGCTTTAAGCTTTTCTTTCGGTCCTTCTCTGTTTCTTTTTTGTGTTTTTTATTTTTCTCTTATTTCAGATGAGTATGAAGTTTGAGGGCCCCGTGGCAGCTGTGTCCTGCACCCAGGAGGTGTGCACATCCTTGCCTTGTGTGCATTAAGTGGGAGCACACTTGGAACAGTCTGATGTTTCTTGACTTTTCTTCTCTCTATGCATGAAACACAGTCCCATTCATTCATTAACCAAAATGCAATGAAGCACTGATGTCTAGGTGCTGTCTTGGCACAGGTTTTATACGAAGACGTGGTTTGTTGGCTCATTGAGTGGTTTGGGACATGAATGGGAGGACAGATGATAAGAGTGAAGAAAATTCTTGAGGAACATTCTACTTGGTGCTGCAAAGTAAAATGCAAAAGCACGGTGTGAGTGGCCAGGAGCAGCTGGCCTTAGTCCTCATCTGCTACTGGTATTGGCCAAGTTTTTAACGGGACTGAGCCCTTAACCTGTCGTCCTGCACTAACCTCAGACAGTGAGTGTTAGATTTGCTCCATGTGGAAAACCTGTACATCTGGGGTCAGAACTACTTTCTCCGAGTGTATAGAAATATGTTTTTTTTTTCTCCTTTCAGTACTATTAGGTTTTCTTCTACATACATTTGAGTGTGGCACACACAGGTCACATTTAGTCTAATATCCCTGCCTGGTGAACCTAGGGACATCCCTACTTATAAGTGCAGAGTTAGGGAAGGTGACAACTTGGGTAGGTAGAAACAATGGATTTAGAGGCACCTTGAACATCCATGTGCATATTTGGGGATAGACATAGGTTTTCAACTAATTTGCGTAAATAAGAAGGGGCATTATTGCTGAAGGGTAAGGTTAAGGTACGTTTACTCTCGTAAGTAACTGCCTTGTGCTCCAGAGGTAAGTAACTGCCTTGTGTCCATTCCCACGTGCAGTGACTGGGAGCTCCGCTGCTTCACACCCTGCGTGGCATTGTGTGTCCTCAGCATGTTTTTTTCTCACAGTAACAATTGGTGAGGGCCTGAGCTTGGCCCTGGAGGTGGATACAGAGTGAGCAGATTCTAGATCTGTTGCAGATTTAGATTGACAGATCTTGGTGGTAGATTGGCTGCGGGTGTCAAGTCGTGGATGCCTCTGGGTTTTGGTCTGGATGACAAGACGGACAGTGAAACGACTTGTGGAGAAGTAAATGAAGGCCGGAAACGGAGCTTTGGAGGCCACCGCTCGGTGTCTCATTAGGAACTGCTGGCCGGGCCTGTGGATTTGGGTGGGGTCTGGGCTGTGAATAGAGATGTAAGTTTTATCGATGTGAAGATTATAGTTGAGTTTATGGGATTTAATGTGGTTCCCCAGTTAGAGCATTTTTTGTAGAAAGGTACAAGAGAGGGAAAGTGATGGAATTTTGATTAATGTGAAAACCAGCTTCTAAGGGGGTACAGGAGATTGGAGAGCCTAAAAACCAGTAGTATTGTGCACGTGTTTGGTGCCTCAATGAATAGATGCCGAATTGAATTACCCAGTTACTCTGGCTGCCTGTTCTCAGCAAACACAAATTATGGCTTTCAAGCTATATGTGTGTGTGTGTGGTGTGTACGCATGCACATCTATCTATATACACACTTTTTTTTTTAATTAATCTGGAAACAAATCAAATGTTACAAACCTTGTTCATGGGACAAGATGGCACCTGGTCTTGTCCCAGAGTGCGTACTGCTGAGAAATTGTGTTGCAGAATGGTCCTGAAAAGCAACCTACAGGAAGTTAGAAATGAACGGAGTAGTTAAGGTTAGTGAGATATGAATTATTTCATTCATTGATTGTTGGTAGGTAGTTTCTGGCATCACTCTGGGGTGGAGCCGCTCAGTACATTCAGGGGATACAGAACAAACAAGCCAGACCAAATCTTCACTCCTGCAGAGTCTGAGACCCAGTGGAAGGATTCAAATAATACATAAATAAAAGGAAATAGGAAATAGCATGCATTATGCGGTAAAGTAGGCAGCGATTGCTGTTTGAGACAGTGGTAGGGCATCCCTTAAAATGGGATGTCTGAGCAAAGGCCTGGACGGAGTCAGGAGGCATGCTGTGTGACTGCATGTGGGAAGAGTGTTCCATTCCAGGAAACAGAGGTCAGGTTCTCAAGCCGACCACCTCAGTTCTTCGTGTTACAATCATCCCTAGGCCCTCAATAAGCTTGCGTGTTTTATGGCTGGAGTAACAGAAATATCACCAGCATAAAAAGAGGGAGGTGTATGGAATCCGTTATGTGCTGGTCTCTACACCTGCCCTTGAGCTTTGCTTTTTTGTCCCTGACAACCATGTGACATAGGTGGTGTTGTGATGCTCATTTTGCATGAGAGAAACTGAGGCTCAGAAAGCAGATAATTTCCCCAAGGCCATGCAGTTAATGAATAATAGGATTGCAGAGTCCACTGGCGTCTGATTAGCCTCAAGGTCCCTTTTGTTTGCTGTCTACACCAACCTGTGCTGATGGCTCGGGTGGCACTCTCGCGTATGGGAGGATTCCACAGGGCAAACTTAAACTCTCCCTGTACTGCACAGCGGAGACTGGGGCTATGTATGTTCCCTGCTGACGGGCTAACTCTTTACAGTAGTCTCACAAGCCGCATATAGCAGTTTTGCCTGAGACATGTTGATACAGTTAAATAAAACGTGGATACTGATCTTTATGTGCATAACAAATCTCTCCCAAGGCTCTTCTGGTTGTGCCAGAGTCCCCAAGGATGGCTTCTGTTTATGATTTTATGCACACTTACACAATGCTTGGACTGAATTAAAACAATAAAATTGCAATTGAATTGAAGAATTCTGTCCTTCCTGTGTTTCTCTGCCTCTCTCTTTTTCTTATAAGTGGATTTTAAAAATCCAAACATTAGGTCCCAGAAAATACCCTCCTAATGTGCATAATATGATGGTACATTCCAAAACTATTGAGAATAGAGTAGAAATGACTTACCACAACAAATAAGCGAGGTTATAGGTACGTTCATCAGTTCGATGTAAGCATGGCACATTGTATATCAAATCAGTACATTCTACCCCATAAATGCATCAATGTACACAGCCATGATTTAATAAAGGAAAAAGGGAAAAAAATCCAAACCTGTAGGTCAAGAGCAATTCAGTTCTGATTTGTTTTCATGATTGTACTGTAATCCCTCTGATGATTGGCTGGTCTCCTGGTGTCTACTAGTGACCACTGTTGTCCGTGGCAGTCAGTAGCCGCCTTCAGCGTCCAGAGCATCTTCAGGAAACTGCTGTGCAGCATATTAGGGTGAACCTGGTTGGAACAATGGCTTTCACTTGCTGAAGTGTTGCTACTACTTCAAGCATAAACATCTTTTAGAAGTTAGAAGGGAATGGCTATAGCCTTCTAGAGTTTGGGATTCTCCGAGGCGTATATTTCCATGTGTGGGAGGGAGCAGGATGAGAGGTTGGAGAAGTCACGGGGATTGTGTCCTGTTTTCCCAGACAGTTGTGTGAAGCATCCAAGGGTGCTGTCCTGTAGCCTGTGGGCATCATGGATCCATAAAGGATTTTTAAGCAAGGAAATGCCCCAAGAAGATTTTAGATTTTTCATGGACTGTTGTGGGCAGCAGGGGTGTGGCTTTAGGGTGGGTCACACTGAACGCCAGGTCAGCATGATTTATTCCCCATGCTGAGTTTCAGGTTCCCCTTCTGGGTCCTGTTGGCTCTCATTATTCACGCAGAGCTGGAAGCAGTCCAGAGAAAGCACATCAGTGCTGTCAACCTGACGTGGCACAGAAGATGAACATGTTTTCAGTTGAGAAGAAATTAATTCATTTTAGTGTATTCTTATTTATTCCAGAATGTAGTAGTTCACATCATGGCTGTGCTTCTAAGTAGAATTTCTTTCTTTCTTTTTTTTCTGATATCCTTATTTATTTTTTTATTAAGTCTTTTGTACATAGATCACAAATACATTTATGCCATTTTCAATGTGTGGATTCTTTGTACAAATTGGAGTGCTTACATCATCCTAACCAACATAGCTTTCACCTCATTTACCCAATTATAGCATTAGGACATTTGTGTTTTACACATGATAGTCATGGATGCACAGAACTTAAATTTGACCTCTGGGTAAACTGTGCTCCACTTGTGATAAAACATACTTCCTTTGTCTTTAAGGAAGGCAACAGGCAGCTTTAATCGGTGTGTCCGTGTTAGCAGAGACAAACCTTAACACCCGACCACAGCAGCACTGGCCTCGATGTCAGGCTGCCGGGGAAGCTCACACACTGCAGTGGAGCTTCTGGGGATCAGTAGTCTCTATAGCCAAGCTGGTTCTTGACAGGGCTGGGGCGGCCTTCAAAACCTCCCAACCTGCTCTCCATCTTCCCTTTCTCTACTGGAACTTGAGTTATTCAAGTCTTCCAAATTCCCTCCACCTTGAATTGTCTTCCTCGGACCTGTTGGAAGGTCTGTCTCACCTCCTGCACTAGGAAAACAACTAGTTTTCCCTGCTTAATCTTCCCATCCTCACGCCTGTTCCTTCATTTACTCATAGCCCGTTCTGGGAGGAATGGGTCTCTTCCTAAGGCCAAATCCTCCAGACTCCCTCTGCTCTGGATCTCTGATGCTTTTAGTCTCCCTGGGATGTTCCTTCTATGGTCAGCCTCTTCCTGTCTCCTGGTGCAGTTTCATTGGCTCATTAAACATGTGAGTGATCCAAATTTATCTCCCTTGTCAAAATATAGCACCCACCACACACACCATGTCCTCATCTGCTGCTGCCCTCTCTCTGTCCTGCGCGGCCAGTCTTGACAAGGTTGTCTGAACCATCAGGACATGTATTCTTTTCCCTCCATACACGCCCCCAGTGAAAGTCTCCGGTCTTATCATTGCCAACTTCATTGGGAACGTTTCTCTTCAGGTCTTTGGAAGGACGTGTCTGTGAGTGGCCGACTTAACCATGTCTCCTTCTACAGCTCACTTCTCTTCACACTTTTTCTCCTTGACTTCATCCTTTCCTCAGTTTTTTCCTACCTTTCGTGTAACCCTCCTGTGTTTTTTGTGGTGGGCGCGTTTTACCCCTCATTCTGTGCTTACACCCTAGGAGCCCCACTTCTCTCTGGCGTGGCCTTTGGTCTGTAGAGGTGTTTACGGTGAATACAGATCCCAATTGTTCTGTTCTTTCCTTACTCCTTGTAGGTGTCTGACTCTTACATTGTGCTTGCTCCCTTTCTGCACATCCATGTATCCTGCTGAACTCTGGGAGTGCATTTTCTAGCCCCTTAACCCCACTCCTGTAATCTGTCCTCCTTTGAGGTTTCTATCTCGGTGGGTAAATGGGACCTTCAGCCATCCCTTTTTCTGAGCCAGAAGGCATGACTCCCCTGTGGGCCTCCACCACCCTCCATCACTTTCCTGTCTCCAGGCCTCCCAATCTTCCTTCGTCTTCATCTTCCCCAGCACAGCCCCCATCCTCTCTCAGCTCCTTGCAGTCATAGTGCCCTGTTTTTCCCATATATGGAAGCCACATTCTGCCCCATATCTGTGATTCATTTGGTATTCTTAGAATGGAGACGGGTTCTTGCTCCTCTCACCTGTTCCTGGACCCTTCAGGGGCTTTGTGGTACCGTGAAGACCGAGAGCAGCTTCAGCGTTGTCCGTGTGCAGGACCAGCTGGCCACCTGCAGCCCCACCTGGCCCCTTCCGTCTGCACTTTAGTTTCCCAAAACAGTGGCTTCCACAACGTGACATGTGCGTTTCAGGGAATGCTTAACAGGGCATTGGAGCACAGACAGAAAATGCTAGACCTTTTCATTCACTGACTTTGTAATTATACAATTGTAAGTAAGAAATTAGACTTCTAAATATTTAATATTCTTCATAGAATTGGTGTCCTGACCTGTCCACTTGCCAGATGTCACATGTAGCTTGACAGGTGTCCTTAGGGAAGGGGGGAGCTTTTAACGAGGCAGTTTAGCACAGCGTCCTCCCTTGTCCTTTTAAATTCAGCTTGTTGTGACTATATGTTGTTTCTAAGGCCCAGTTATGTAGATTTGTGGATTATAGTATTTAGTTTTAATTAAGCAGCCTTCACACAATGAACAAGTGACTTCAAAAGATTCCTGCAAGGAAACCCCAGACAGAAGACAATGCTGGTAATTACACCGTGAATGGGAACTGAGTTGAAGCTTTTTCCATCCACATCACAAGTTAAAAAACAAATTTCATCCAATTAAGTTTTATAATACATTATAAAAATAGTACCAGCAAGACCATTTGAAGTATGGCTCTACACTTATCTGCATCTACACAGGGGTCCTGCCTCTAAATGTCTGAAGACTTAGTGCAGTCTTTAACATATAAATAGAAAATAACACACAGAATGATATCTGTGTCTGTGTGCGTGGGTATGCCTGGTTTTCATCTGCTCGTGAGGTATGCCCTAAAATGTTCAGAAAGCACTTCCCTAAAGCTGTGTGTTTTGTCACATCTTAGGGCCTTGGCTGAGACCCAACGCTTCTTCTCACTTCTGCCCTTTGCATTTCATATTTTAGTTCAGATGTGATTATATCTTTCCTAGAAGTTATCCTTATCTCAAATAAAAATTTATTTCCATAATTAATTTACTGCCTCCTTCATTAGCCTGGATATTCCATGTGGAGAAGGAGAGGTGCCTGCCTTGGCTAACCCCGGGAATTCTGGCTCCCAGCACGCGGATGGCCACCTCTTAGCTGTTGCATTAGTAACTGGTGGATGAAGGGACCAGTGCATACGTGTCAGGGGTTGTGCTGGCTGTATTCCAAGTTTTCCCAGTTAATGCTGCCAGTTGCAGAATAGAGGGAGAGCTCTGTCTTGGGGACTGCCACTCAAACCTGTTAAAAAGCCAAAAACGGAGTCTACACCCCAACTCCCCTGATAATAGGTCGATAGCGTTAGCATGACAGTTCAGAGAGGCTCTCTGTGTTCTGATCCTGCCTTTGTTCTGCAATGCCACCTTGCCTCCAGGCACATGCAGTTACAAAATTAATCAAGGAATCTCCTCTACGTGAAGTTCTTGGGCAGGAGTCCTCTGTATCCATCTCCTGGTATCAGGATAAACCCATTGTCCAGTTGAAATAGCTGAGCATAGTGCTTCCTGTTTTCCTGACTTTGTTCTTTCTACTTGCCTTCCCTAGTCCCTAAGATGCCATGTGCACCTGCTTCCTTCCTGGGCGCTCTGCCTGAGGTATTTGGGTCTGTTCAGAGATAAGCTTAGTGGCCTTGTAAGCATTTCTCATCTTCCCCTTCTTAGGTCCAATCATGCCAGTGCCTTTATAATACTTCACCACTGAGTTTCTAGGAAACTGATCCCCTCTTTGGGTCTCTTCTCTTCCTGACATGGCTAAACAATTCTTAATTTTCAGGGACATATTTTCCTATAATTTGTACTTCAGTTTTGAAGTACAAGATATGGCTTTCTTGTTACAGCCTGCTGAGTCGAAAGTGAGTTGTGATAGATACAGGAGAAATGAGATGCCTGGTATTTAGGGAGCAAATGGAAATAGTGCATGCACATTTCAACACCCCATTCAAAAGTAAGCATGGAAGGAGGAGAAGTTAGAAGGTCAAGTGCGATCACAATGAAGTTGATTGGCTTGGGATTGGGGGAGTATGTTGAAAGTTTTTTATGAGTAAAGTGTTCAGGCTTTCTTCTGTCCGTGGATAATGCGTTGTAAAGAGCTAACGGCTGATGAGTCAGAAGGCACAATGAAATTATTCCTCTCATTTGATCTCTTTGATGCCCATGTAAATAAAACAGCATTAGAGGAATGGAAATCTTTCATTTGAGCTAAGGAAATCGAAAAGGGTATTCAAATACACACTACCTTGGAGTTTTGACACATGTCAGGCTCTGTAAATTCCATAGGGATGGTGTTTCACAGAAATTTTATTACGAGTATTTTCAATCCTTTGGAAAACGTAAAAATAGGCGTGATGAATGCCTGTAGTTCCTACACCCAGGTTTAACAACTGTTGGCATTTGGTAATGTTTGCATTTATGCATTTATCTGCATATGAATGTATGCACATTTTTCTAGATCATTGGAAAATAAGTTATAGACTTCAAGACCGTATACCCCAAATACTGCGGTAGATTACGACATTTTCCAATCAGACCTCCAGGGCTTGACTCCCCTGAGGAAAATTAACAATAATCCACAATACCGTTCCTATTTCTCTAATCATTCAAACAAGTTGCTTCTAGACATTTTTGAAGCAGAACTCAAAGTGTATGCATTTCTTTTGATGTTGTATCTTTACTCTCTTTAAATCTAGAACAATCGTCCAAATTTCTCAACCCTCTTCTACTTATAACAGTGAATATTTAAGAGTCTAGATGTTTTATAAAAATTTCCACCTGCGGGAGTTGTCTATTTTCTCATAATGTCCTTACCTTGGTTCTGTGTCCCTCTTTCAAAACAAACAAAAACCTCCAAAAAACAAACCAAAAAAAAAAAACAAAAAAAAAAAAAACCCAAGAAATTTGGTCTAAGGTAATACTATCCAGTGGAACTTTCTGTGATGACCAAAATGTTCTATATACATTTCCTAAGATGGTAGCCACTACCCACATGCAGTTATTGAACATTTGAAATGTGGCTAGTATGGAGATTGATTTTTTAAAGTTTATTCAATTAATTTAAGTTTAAGTTATAATAGTTGGCTATTCAGTACCGTATTTGACAACAGTAGTCTGGAGGCTTGGGAAATTCTCATCACATAGCTCAGCAGTTATGCCTCAGGGATGTTTTAAGTTCATTTCATGATTTTAGAGGATCTAGTTCTGCTCACCCTCAGGTGCTGAGCGCTAGGGTTAGGCTGAGCAGCAGCCAGTGTAAGGCGGCGGGCAGCGAGGCACAGACTGTTTCCTTCAGTTTCTGCTGCACATTTATAGCACAGACCAGATGGGAGGAGCCAGTCAATTTGGGGGGAAGGCAATGATTACACAGAAGTTGTACTGACTGAGGACTGCTTTGGAGTTTGGATGTTGAGTGAGGAGGTGAATTATAGGAGAACAACCAGGAAGAAGACTATTGATCAGCCTCTTAGTTCAGGGGTCTCACTCCCGTGTTTCCCACACTGTCACGCCTCCTTAATCCACAGTTCCCCGCGTTCCAATGATGATACAGCTGCTTGATCCTGCATCATCAAAGCAAGGTTTATATACATTTTCCACATCCTACTTAAGGAAAGGCAGGAGCAAAAACCCCTTTTAACAACTGAGGTTGATGCAAAATGTTTTTCCAGTCTCCTGAACTAGACGTAAAATAAAACGGAACCTCCAGCCTTGCTTAGAGTTAACAGAGCACTTTAGAGCCGGGACGGCTTATGACAAGCCACTCTTGTTGCAGCGGCATAGATGTGTTCATTTACTCTCACCTCTCATCTTGTGAGATAGAATTCCTTTTTAAAATTTAGACTTAGTTTTTCAGTTATTAGTTCTTGGAGCAAACCTTGGTAAACAAATTCTAGTGCCAGGCGCCAGCTGTCTGACAGGAAGCCCAATAGTGGGCGTGTGGCAGCCTCCTGCATGTCCTGGGTCTTGCTCAGACTCTGCCCCACCTGACTGTGTGGCCTTCCCTGGCATGTTTGGCCCTGCTCTGAGCTACTCCCAGGTCCTTTTCCAGGACCATGCCTGGGGTTCACTTGGCTG
Source organism: Loris lydekkerianus (assembly GCA_963574355.1). Classification (NCBI taxonomy): domain Eukaryota; kingdom Metazoa; phylum Chordata; class Mammalia; order Primates; family Lorisidae; genus Loris; species Loris lydekkerianus. The sequence goes on along the minus strand of CAUYPK010102371.1, from coordinate 17,634 downwards.
TCAGCCTGCTGCTGACCTATTTCTCCTGACCGAGATTCTGACCCACTCTTTAACTGGGTCAGCGCCGCTCCCTTGCTTGCTCTGACCCGTCTTAGTTTCAGCCTAGACTAGAGGTGTGGAGAGTGGAGGAGTGGGGACCACTTACCTCATCTTGTCCTGGACTCTCGGGAGCTTCGCTGTCGGGGGTGGGCCTCCTTCCAGATGCCCTGCATGGCTAAGATGTAGAGCTCACCCAGGCTCAGGTCAGAACAAACCACAAAGCCTCTCAGGCTGAAGCCAGAGGTCAGATGGAAGAGGAAGCTCACACCAGGGTAGGAGCAGGAAGTGGCAGCCAGGTAGATGCAGGGCCTGAGCAGGGCGCTTGGCGTAGGCTGGACGTCGGGGGGAGGGGAGAGGGCTGGACTATTTCACTTTTTGAAGGGCTGGATTCCTGGAGCTTCCACTTACTGCCTGCTGCCACATTAAACAAACGGAGCTGGGCTAAGGCACAAGGCTCAGGTGACAATGCAGACACTAGAGAGTGCACGTGTTGGTGATTAGAGGGGCTCGTAGGCAGGAGGGAGGGTTTTAGGGAAGCAGTGGACAGTAGACAGAGTTAAAAGAATAAGTATTTGGGACTGGACAGCACTAAGATCCTCTCATGACATCACCCCTAACTTAATGTGTGTGATCTTAGGACAGAGTGATGGACCTTGAAGCCTTGAGTACTTCATCTGTAAATTGGGACTCTGGATACCCCCTCGCAGGAAGCTTGTGGTTACATGAGGTGCTGTGTCTGAAAGATCCCAGAATAGGACCAGGCACAGGGGCGCTTCATAAACTCTCGGTAGGCAAGGGGCGTGAAGGACCGTGGCGGAGGCCTTTGGGGACCGGCCTTTGGGGACCAGCATCTGTCCTGTGCAACTCAGTGAGTGCGGTCCCTTCTCTCCCCTGCCCCCTCTGGTGTCCAGTGGACTCAGATGTCCCCGGAGCCTGGCTCTGTATATCCATCCCTTCCTCCTCCTGCTTTAGACTTGACAGTTTTTCTCCTGAAACAGCAGCCTCTAATTTTCTTAATTGCAAAATTGCCCTCAAGCCTGTGATTCTAGTTTGTTGCTATTTCTTCATTAATTGTTCTTTAAATAATGAGCACGGCCTATAGTTTTTCCCAGCTTGTACATATACTCTTTTGCATTTGAGAAAGTGTTATAATATTCCCGGGTAATTGCCAAGTGCCAAGGTGTAGAGAGGCAGTGTCTGCCATGCTGAATGCCCTACTGCAGACGGTGGTGGGGGGGATTCTGCCCGGCCATTTGATGTAGCAGCAGTGCATGGCGATTGGATTCCTTTCCCATGAGGATATGTGCTGACTTGTTTTTCTATTCTGATGTTCTGGGCAGTGGGCCCATTGCTATCCAACTGCAAGGATCTCTGTTGGCAGGATGGCAAAATATCCTGAAATCCTTCCATTCTGGGTTTTTCCATCTCGAATTTCACTGTCACTTCAGCAAACCTCCTGTATTCCTTTTCTCCTTTCTTAGAATCTGCACCTCACCAGAATTCTGCAGCTAACTCTTCCTGTGTTTAGGAGACACCCAAGGGAATCCCATCACTGGGAGTCATGAGCCCAAGTGCTCATAGATGCCCACTGAACTCCTCCGAAGGGGTGGATATTATTTTTCTCTCTTGCCATCCTGTATCGTGTTGCAGGAAGCTTTTAAGAGGTTAGAGTTCTGGATATATAAGGGGAGCTATATGGTGTCACCCTGGAAACTAAACATTCAGACGGAGGAGACGTCCATTCTCAGCTCAAAAGGAGTAAAGAGTCCAGAATCAGTGTCAAGGGCAGCTCGCACGTGCACTGGGTTAACTTCTGCACAGTGACCTCTCAGCCTGCTCAGCCTCTCGCTGTCCTCCAGGTTGGACTGTAACCTTTCAGGACTGTGTCTACCTCACTCTCCCTTCATCTCCATTGCCCAGCAGTGCCTGGGGAGTGGCCTGTCCTGTCAAATGCCTAATGAAGAATCTAGTGAATGCCTGCATCAGTCTCCTTGTCTGTTGAAATAGGTGGTAAGTACTTACCCCGTACAGTTGCAAATTAAATAAGATCGTAGACCTCAAAGGTGTAGCCTGCTTACTATTTAAGTTCCCTATCAATGTTGGTTATTTTAATAATTGTTATTGCCCCTTGAAGAATTTCTCTACCAGGGGGCCTTTCTTTGCATCTTCAAACCCCATTCTACTGTGCCCTTCTCAGGGTGGCTCAGTGTCGGGCTCAAGCTCCTTCGTTCTGCAATTTCCTGCCCTCATGCTCCATCTCTTACTAAGTCCCCCCAGAAACACAAGCTCATACCTGCTGCTGCCTCTTCGCCTCCATGCACCCCCTAAATTGCCACTTGGTTAAAGAACCTCTGGCATTTGGGGAGCCCCTGTATGTGCACCCCAGGAACTGTGCATGGTGAGTTATGCCCTGGTGTCCTCGAATCATCTGGAGAAACCACAGAGGAGCCGAGGCTCAGTCCCGGCCATCGGGAGCTGGGGGAGCTGAGGGAGCTGAGGGAGCTGAGGGTGCTGGAGCTGGTGGAGGTGGGGGAGCTGGGGGAGCTGGTGGAGGTGGGGAGCTGGGGGAGCTGGAATTCCAGGCTTTTCCTGCCTCATTGTAGTACATTTCTTTCTTCCTCATTTCTTTTTTCTCTATTTGTACAGATTTTAGGGGAATGTGTAGAGTTTTGTGACATGCTTAGATTGGGTAGTGGTCCAGTCAGGGCTTTACGGTGCCTTTCACCTGAACAGCATCATTGCGCCTGTTAACTAATTCCTTACCACCCCTCACCCTTCTGAACCACCACCCAGAGCACCTGCTCTCCACATCTCTGCATGTGCATGTTCCAGTACCCACCTGTGAGGGAGCCCACGTGACGCTTCCCACACGTGCTTGCTTCCTCCAGACCATGGCCTCCCGTCCAGCCGTGTGGCTGCAGAAGGCGTGGTTTTGTTCTTTCACCTGCTGAATTGCACTCAGTTGAGTTACTACACCACCATTGCTTTTATCCATTCCTCTGTTGATGGACAATTGGGTTGTCTCCACATGTTCGCTGTTGTGAATAGAGTTGCAATAAGTGTACGAACACATGTATCTTTTTGATATATTGCTGTCTCTTCCTTTGATCTTTGGTTCTATCTGGAAAGCCAAATACCCCCGATGATTTGTTTCCACAGTCATCAAACTTTGTGATTCTCTCGTCTCTCCTTTTCCCAACTCCTGGCCAACCTGGTCTTTCCTGCTCTCACCACCCTTGCCGTCTGTTGTGCCATAACCCATGAGTATTTGATAGTTGGCCTTTTTGTCCCCCATAAAGTTTGCAAATTGGAAGGTTCTTACCATCTTTTTTTTCTTTCTCGTCTTCGAACCTTCTTATCAACAGAACCTGATAAAGCAAGGATTCAATATGTGCTTCTCATCAAAAATTTCTATTTCTATTTCAGAAATAGAAACTTTATTTATTAACAAAATTAGGTGCCAGTGGACTAGGATTATAAAAATATGATGTTCCTTTGGAAATTATTTTTTATTCTTAATCAATTATTTAAAAAATGTAAACAGCTTACATTCATTATGTTTTGGATGAGAATGTAGAGCAAACTATATAGACAGTGACCATTCAGAAAGTCGGGGACATTGTGGTTGAAGCTCTCAGCCATGGTGGGCCAGGGAGTGACCGCCCTGCCCTGGGCCCCTACCTGTGCTCTCTGGACCCTCCCCCTGGGGTCAGCATCTTGACCTATCTTGTTTCTTTGCATGTTACACTGGTCCAGATGGAAAATTCTCTAGCATTTTCCTTTCCTTTCCTTTTTTTTTTTTTTTTTTTAATTAAACCATAGCTGTGTATATTAATGCAATTATGAGGTACAATGTGCTGGTTTTATATACAATTTGAAATACTTTCATGAAACTGATTGCCATAACCTTCATTGCATTTCTTGGTTATTGTTTTAAGACATTTATATTCTACACTTAGTAGATTTTAACATGTACCCTTGTAAAATGCACCATAGATATAGTCCCACCAATTATCCTCCCTCTACCCATCCTCCCTACTCCCCTCCCCCCTTCCTCTTTCCCCTACATCTTGGGCTGGAGTTGGGTTATAGCTTTCATATGGAAGTGTGGGTGTTTATAAATTGGTTTCATAGTAGGGCTGAGTACATTGGATACATTTTCTTCCATTCTTGAGATACTTTACTAAGAAAAATATGTTCCAGTTCCATCCATGCAAACATGAAAGAGGTAAAGTCTCTTATCTTTTTTAGGGCTGAATAATATTCCATGATGTACATATACCACAATTTATTAATCCATTCATGGGTCGATGGGCACTTGAGCTTCTTCCATGACTTAGCAATTATGAATTGGGCTCCAATGAACATTCTGGTGGAAATGTATTTGTTATAAAGTGATTTTTGGTCTTCTGGGATATATACCTAGTAGAGGAATTGCAGGATCGAATGGTAGGTCTATTTTTAGATTCCTAAGTGAGCTCCAAACATCTTTCCAAAAGGAAAGTATTAGTTTGCATTCCCTAAAGGGAATAGAAGTGTTCCTTTTTCTCTACATCCATTTCAACATCTAGGGTTTTGGGGTTTTGTGATGTGGGATAACTCTGAAGAAGACAGGCGCAAGACCTACAGACACATGAAAAAATGCTCATCATCCTTAATCATCAGAGAAATGCAAATCAAAACCACTCTGAGATATCATCTAACTTCAGAAAGATTAGAATTTTCCTTTTCATACTTAGGAAAAGGTGCCCACTCCTGCTCTTAAAAAAAAAAAAATGAAGCTGAACAGAAACCCCTATATAGCAAATGCCTATGAATTCATGAGTGTATTAACAAAATGTGGTAGGTGTATACCACAGATTGCTACTCAGCCACAGAAGATGGACGACTTAATGCCTTTCATAACAAGTGGATGGAATTGGAGATCATTCTCCTGAGTGAAGTATCTCAAGAATTGAAAAATAAACACCACATGTGCTCACTATTAAAATAGAACTAACCAATGAATACATATGTGCACAGAGGAGGGTAAAATTCAGTGGAGGGGGGAATGAGCAAAAATCTACCTAGCGAGTACAGTGAACACTGTCTGGGGGGTGGGCACACCTATAGCCCTGACCTCATGCATGACACAAGTGATCCATGTAAGAAAAACATTTATACCACCATAATATTTAGAAATAAAAAAAAAAATGGGTAAAGAGTAGAGCTACTTGGGCTGAGTCTGGGGTGGGGGCCAGAGCCTCACTTAGTTTTCCCAGATTTTCCACTCTGCACCTTCCCTTTGCACCCCAGGCAGCATTCTAGGGCCTGTGAGCTCTCTGAAGGAGAGTTAGACGCCCATGGGCCTGCAGTTGATTCTTGCCTCCCATTATAAATATGTGCTCAGCAGAGTTCACCCTCTTGAGTTTTTGAAAGAACTTGTGTGTGACTTGCTCTACCAAATAGGAAAGTATCCTGTAAACCTACAAAAATAAATTGCAGAGAGCAATAGAACAAAATGTGTTATCCCTAAATGGCCTTTGGTATATAATAAAGTTGAAATCATTGGAAAAGAAAAGAAAATAAAGTATTACACATGTATTTTTTTCTTTGTTTCTGGCTGTATTTACACGGGACAAGGTTGTCATTATTGATCATCATCACCGCCATCGTCATCATACATCAAGCCATCCTTGGGTAATTGATTCACCTGGTCATAGAGTTGACTCAGGCTTCTGAGAGGAGGCTGACACCCAGCTGTGTCACTCAGGCAGGATGACAGCCACATGAATCAGGTTGCTAGAGGTGGGTGGTTATTAGTGACTCTCTTTCACCCTGGTGGGTTGGATGTGAATGTGGTGGAGAGATCATCATTTTTGAGTATGTGCTGGTTTCAGAGAGAGCCAAGGGATGACGCTACTGTGGCCATGACTTGCAGAGGAAGGCAGGCCTGAGCCCAGAGCTCAACACAGTCACCCTGGCTGTAAGGGTCTGGGATGACCTACTTGGACTTTTGAAGTTTTAGCTTCGACTTTGTTACAGTGATCCCGGGCATTTCACAATGTTCTCATCAGGGTTAAATGAGACGTGTGTAGGGGACCTTGTAAGGGTCGTAAACATGGCAGCCCTATAGAAAGGAGACAATGGTTAAAACTTTACTGACATGTCTTAACGCAAACTTAAAAAACAAGAGAAATTAAGCAATAGTCTTGAGACCACATGTAAGTGCATTTCCTGGTACTTTTTTCTGCATTTATCCTTCCTTTCGGGCACAGTGCTTCTTAAATCCTTCTCAGCATCTCCTCATCATAAAAAGTTATGTCTCAGAATGAAAATGGACCTTCCTTGACATCTGGCTTCATTTTCTTATTTTACCACTGAGAATCACTGTTACAGGGAGTGAGTCGTTTTCCTGGTGACCAGGACATGTTCTGAGCACCTGCTACACCTCCTAGCTCCAGGTTCATACTTGATGCCTCTGCAGACACGAGCTGCCTTGCAGTGTTGGCCAGGATCCCTGCCAGCTGTAAGCAGCACTGTTATGGACCAATGGTGGCGTCAACTGGTGTTTTTTTTTTTTTTTTTTTTATTAAGTCATTTGTACATAGATCATAAATACATTTATGCCATTATGGGATTCGATGTGTTTACTTAGCCAGTCTGGAGGTGACCCACTCATGACATATTTTTAAACGTATGAAAAGAATCAACTCCCTGCGCTTCAAATGCAGCTCTTGTTTGCCATTCTTACCTGTTGGCTTATTGCCTCGCTGTTGTGATGATGACCACAGCTCCGAACATCACATCTGTGTTCAAGGCAAAAAGAAAGAGAAGTATGCAGGTCCAGCCGTTCTCTTCCCTTGTCTGTCCTTTTTCAACAGAAACAAAGCAAAGTAAAACTCTTTCCAGAAGCCTCACAGAATATTGATCCTCTTATTTCATTACTGAAAACATAGTCACGTGAACAAATCAACTAGAGGACAGACTGGGATGTGAAGGCCTGTTCTCCCTCCCCACTCTTATGGACCAAGGCAGGCATAGAATGGGAGACTGACAATGAATAGCTCTGGGGTTAGGGCCGGCAGCACCTGCCATGCTTGGATTAAAACACTGTTGGCGTGAATTGGCTCCAGAGCTTTGACCATGTCCCTTCCTCCCTGTTGCTTCCAGGTGTGGGTGTGTTTCCCCTGGGCTGGCATTTCGGGTTCAGAGGGGGGCTTCAGTTCCTGGGGCCGAGGGTAGGCATCGCCGCGTGGAACTGTGTTGTCATCCTCATGGGCTCTGAAGCCAGACAGTCCATGGAATCTTCCATTCCGGGCTCCACTACTTACTAGCTGTGTGCCTCTGAACAAATCGTGTCCCTTACTGTCCCTCAGTGTCCTCATCTGTACTCTGTGGGCATTGCATCTGCCTCCTAGGAATAAACACACTTATGACTGGAAATGAAGGAAAGATGAGTGGGGCCGACGGACCGCGGATGGGGAGTGCTCAGGGTGCACTGATGCCAGCACAGCAGAGACACAAGTGTCAGGAGGACGCTCCCGCGGGCCGCCCCACTCATGGTGTTCTCACATAAATCAGCCCAGCTGATCAGCCTGTGCAGTGCCCGCCTCAGGTCACCTAGAAGTCACCCAGGGCAGGCTGGCTCCCAGGCCCTTGTCTGATCTCCCGATCATTTTCTCTCTATCCTCTTTGCTATGGATTAGAGCAGGAAAGGGGAAAGCCTGAGCTCTCTGAGTGGGGACCTGTGGCCGTGGGAGGCTGAGCCCTGCCTCCATTTAGCCGAGTTCGGGTCTGGGAAGAGCTGAGGTGCAAAGTGGAGTTGAGTTATCCTTGACGATGACAGGAGTGGGCGCGACTGGCCGCTCAGCTCCACCTCCCAACTGTGGGCGTCCTGTCTGTAGTCTGTGTTTTTCACAGTCGACTGGCCCTGGGGAGGTTGTTGGGGTGGGGGGCATTCAAAGGCTCTGTAGTTGTTGATAATCTGAGGGTAGCCTTTTCTGGTAGCAGATGGAGCAAGGATTTGGGGATTGTTTTGAAGAGCTCTTCAATTTTATGATTTCAAGATCTTGCACACTGGAGGTGTCTCAGTGTCCCTGCCACCACTGCTGTGTGTCTTCCTGGGTGCCATCTGCTCCACTGTGGCTGCCTCATTTACCTGGGTCCCCCCACCCATGGTGGGCATTTTGGCAACTCTGAAAAGGGCTCTGGGATAATGTCAGCAAATTCCCTAACGCCTGAGAACTGACGCTGTTGCTGCCTGACTTCTGCAGTGTCGTCCTGGATGGTGTCACCTGCTGTGCATCTAAGTCCCCTCTGTCTGCATCCTGGAATTCCAGAGGAACCCTAACCATAACCTGCCCCATCCCTTATGCCCTGGGTTACTTTGGGGGGAGGAGAGCTTGGGTCTGTAGATACCAAGGGGCAGGCTTTGCTGTATGTGCCTGAGATTCCCTGGGAAGGAATTTCACACCCAGGCCCCGTGTGGCCACCAGTACAGGCTGACAGTTTTACAAGTCAGAAATCCCACACTTCACTTTTTCTGTGGCTTAAATGAACTATGTGCTGGTAGAGAATTATCACGTGCTGCTCTCTCTGGACTTAGTGAAACTCCAAAAACAGCAGAAAATGAAATGAGCCCTTAAGTGAGGGGTCAGCAACAGTTTCTATAAAGGGTCAGATAGATATTAAATATTTTAGGTCTTTCAAGCCATATGGTCTCTGTCACAACTTGTCAACTCTGATCTTATGCTGAGAAAACAGCCACAGACTATACTTAAACAAACGGCTGTGGCCGTGTTCCAGTAAAGCTTTATTTACACGAGTGGGTGGTGGGCCACATCCATGGTAGGTCTGGGGCCCAGAAAAAAGCAGGGGCTTCCCTGGACTCCTGCAGCTCGGCAGCCACCCTTCCCAATTCTTTTGGTTTTTCTCTTTCCTCCCCATGGATGTCTTGCTGTCTTATTTTAGGCCGTAATCCTCTCGTCTGGGTTGTCTGAGAGTCTCCCACCTCCCTTGGCTCCCGTCACAGCCTGCTCATCAGTTGATGTGGTTGTTTATTCATTTGGTAACTGCCGAGCTGCTTCTTGTGACAGACTGCCGTGGTGTTAACTGCTAAAGTTTAAAAGGTGACCAGAGAAAGGCCAGCTTTCCACCTTCATGGAGCCTGCAGTTTAGGGTGGAAATATGTGATACGTGAGCTGTTATCACACCCTCAGAAAAATGAAGGATTTACATGCACATATGAAATGAAAGATTGTTATAAATTCTATAAAGCGTAAGGGATGAAGAGAATCCTTGTTAAATGAATTATGTCAAATTCTTGCTTATAAGAGGGTCCTTATCTAACAAAAGCCATCAATGTAACCTGGTTCTGTGTACCCTCAATGAATCCCTAACAATAAAAAATAATAATAATAACAAAAACAAACAAACAAACAAAAAACCCCTTCAGTGGCTCCCCGAGGCCTGGCAGAGTCATCAGCTTAGTGTAAACCTGGTCCTGGAGAGATTGTTGGCAGGGCCGTGCTCATCTGCGTTCTGTCCTGTGAGTTTGCTAAGCCTCAGGAAGGGCTCGGGATCTGAATTTTTAGCAACTGCCTGGGGTAATGCTGAGGCTGTTGGTTTGAGTGTCGCCCTTAGAGAGACTCTGGCTCAGACACTGTCACAGTAAGCCCCTGCTCTGGCTCACAGCAGCTTCTGTGGGGCGTGGGATCAGCAGCCTTCTCCGCTGGGTGGTGGGGATGCCTGGGGCTCCGCAGCAGTCTGCATCTCCAAGCCCCCCTGTATCCTCCGGCTAGCACACACTCATAATCCCGCCCTCTCCTTGTTATCTGGCTCCCAGGCTCTTCCCAGGCCTAGTGTGGAGAGATGGCTGCCATCCCTTCTCCATTCCTATGATACTTTCCTATTCATTTATCACTCTGCGCTTTCACGTCTGCATTTAAGCTTTCTTTTTGCTTCCCTTGTTTTTCTTTTCACACATTCTTTGTTGTTCCAGTTTACTCTCCCCACAGCTTCCGGGATGCCTTTCCTCGCCCTTCATTTGTTCCACCTTTCCCTGTTGGAGAGGAGAGAAACGGGGTGTGATTGAGGAAGGGGCGCAGTTTACGTCCAGGCGTCCAGGTCCCCTTCATCTCACGCTGCGCTGACGCGTGTGGAGCGTGAGTCCTCTGCTCTCTCTCTCACAACACCGACGTCCTTTTCATCTTCTCTTTGATAGAGAAAAACATACTTGCAAATAGCATCAAGGGAATGTGGGGGAAGCCACCACTAGTGAATATTAGAATGACGACAGGTTTCAGCAAAGCTTCAAAATTGTATTTTCTTTTTTTCAGCTGAATGCATTATTATTACCTAGAATTGGCAGAGCTGCGCATAGAAGATTCTGATGAGCCCACCACTCACAAGCCCCATGGCAGTTCCAGCAGGGGCTTCTCATTGAAGGGCTGGATTGTGCCTCTTCCCAGGATGGGAGCCCAAATTAAATGGAGGTAGCAAAGGCGGAGAGCCGAGCACACCAGCCCTGGAGTCCCTCCCTGGAAAGGCTTCCTCCTGGCTCCACTGACTCTTTAGTTTTTGACAAACCACAAATCTGCAGTTCAAAGATACAACGTATTAGGAAGATTAATTGACTTTGTAAATCACAATGAGCTCTTTGTTCGTTTTGATTGTTTGAATGCAAGTGAAGTCAGAATGTTTCTAGGGTAGGTCCAATGATACACTTGACGGTTTAAAATAGAGATCTGTGGACTTTCACAGTTCCAAGACCAGAGGGAGCCCCCTGAGTCCTGATGTGAACTCAGATTCCTTTCATGTGTAGAATGTCAACTGTGTGATCTTGACTCACTCACGTCTCCTTTTAACACACATCAAGTGAGCACCTACTGGGTGCCAGCATAGTATTTGATTCTCACACGGTCTTCTGAACAGATAAGTTATTCCTCCTGTTTTATAGAGACAGACATTGAGGCTCAGGAAAATCACATACAGAGTGCCAGCTTGCCGGGGTGGAGCTGGCACACTGAGGGTGTGCGTTAGATTTCAGAGTCTGCACGGAGCCACGTGCTGGGCCTTCCCAGCATATGCAGTGTGACTCAGCCCTACCATAGCTTTCCACACTGTGAGTGATGGATGGAGTCTGGTTCTTACCATGGTGGCAACGTGTCCCTGTCTCTTCATTCCTTCATTTACACATCCATCTGTCCATTATGTATCTGTCCATATACCCACCTACCCATCCATTCACAGAGAGAAGAGTACCAGGCAAGGAAAACAGGACTGAGAATGGGGAAGTCTGTGTTCCGCTGGGTTTAGAAATTTTTTTCTTTGGTTGCCCCATTATTATAGTAATAATAAAAACGTACTTCTTAGGTTTGTTGAAAGAATGCCATGGCATAATACATGTAAAGCTCTCAGAACAGTGGCTGGCACTTTACAATAATTATATCATTGTTATATATTTTTATTTCAACTGTGTTAGGCTTTGTTTGGCATGGTTGGCTGGTATCTTTAGAGATGCTATTGCACCAAGTACTCAGGATTTAAAGAATATGAAACTCTGGTTAGTTGGGACTGCAGTGACTTTGTAATCTGTAACAATCATGCAGACATCACGTCCATCGGTTGACATTTCTCCTACCCATGAAGGAGAATTTGCTGAGTAGACAGTCAGAGGCATGTGAGTGCTTGGTGACATATTTAACCTCTGAAGCACATTGAGAGGACCTGTGTACCAACAACGCCATATTTGTTAGATTTGAAGCAATATTATGTCTACGTTAAAATAGATCCTCCAAGGATGTCCTCTTTCTGAAAGTCACAAAATTACTTCCAGTTCCCACAGTTACACCCTGAAAGGCTTAAACACATTGTCCCAGGAATCTGCACATTAGCCCTCTCATTTGTGAGTCAGGACTCATCCGTTATCTTGAGATTTTAGCGAGACCATTTCCTCTGCATGTTTGTTGCATGGCTACTGCATGCCAAGCCCTGAGCTGCGGACTGAAGGAACAGTGGTCAGACATCTCTGACAGAATTCGTGTTCCTGGGAAGTGCGTGGTCTTGTGGGGGATGCAAGCTGTACGTGAAGCAAGCACTGGAGTCCCCATGCACAGTAGGTCCACACTAAGTAGCCACTTCCATCCCTCTGAGTCTCAGTTCAATAGAGTCTCTGGAGCCACAGTAGCATAAAGGTGAGACTTTGCTGAGCTTAACCTAAGTCTATGCTTTCAGATCCCTTTTAAATTTACTGCTGAGCACCTGAGGGAAAAATGGTGCAGAGTCAGACCTCAGTGCTCAGCCTGGTCCTGAGCTTACTTGCTCTGTAATATCCAGGCTTATGTCTGGTGTCTCAGTTTCTTCCTGTGGTTCAAACAGGGAAACTCTCAGGCCTCTTCCAGGGGAGGATGCTGGAGCCCAGCATTTACTTTATGACTCCTGCCAGTGGCACACAGACTATAAATCCCTCTAAGCCATCATTTAAGGGACACACTTAGAGCAGTCATTTTCCATTTGATGAATGGAGGAGGAACTAGGTCACTGAAATGTGGCCATGGTCCAGGAATCCACTTTACCTGAATGAGCCCATCTCTTGGCCTGGGGAAATGGCTCTTGAAGAGACCTTTGGCCAATTCAGTGGCTTAAACACTTAGGCTGCTTGTTGAAAAGGCATTTTCAAAATTATTATTATTATTATTATTTTCCATTTTAAAAGTGGTAGCCTTTAATGGAGGGTTCCCCCCCCTTTTCTTTTCTTTCTTTCTTTTTTTTCCCCCTTTCCTTTTCTTTTTTTCATTACCTTCTTGATTACGTGCCTTATTTCTCCTTCTTTGCTGCCCATCTGGACTGACTCAGCACCCACGGGAGTCCTGGGAGGACCACACTGAGTTGTCTGGTTGGCTCTGCCATCCGCACTGCCTTGGGGGAAACCACGGCTCCTCCCTGGAGTCAGTCTCTGCTGTGATGGAACAAGGAGAGTGTAAGTTTGGCAAGGTGCAGCAAAGGTCCTCATGCTCAAGGTTTATGTGGATTACCTACGTTAATCGGCACCTAATAGGATGCTGTCAGTCGTGTTATTATCTCTACCGTATAGACACAGAGGCCGAGACCCACAGCATTTGAGTAATTTAGAAAATGTCACAGTCAGAATATGTAGAAGGCTGGGATCTGGACAGAAGGCTGGCCCCATGACTGCTCAGAGTGGGTGGCAGCATTCGCTGTTTCTAAAACAGTGGGGCCCAGAAGTGCACGTGGACCTGCTATGAACTTGACTCTGGACCTTGCCCCTTGGCCGGGTGTGGTGTCTCAGCTTCTGTTCTTTTCTTGACTTGCCTTCACCACCTTCACCTTCTCAGGTGCATGCCTGACTGTGAGGGAAAGCTCCTGTTGTTTCTGGAGCTGAGGAACTCCAGAGATGACGGGCACTGAGCACACACCTCACTCACATGACCAAAAGCATTACTTGGTCTATTTTTTTTTTTTTTTCACTTGGACCTAAGTGGGGGAAGGCATGGGGGGCAAGACTTAATTAAGGTGTTTACAATAAAAGTTTCTGTGCAAATGATAGGCATTTGGTACATGAGGTGTTTCATTGGTAACCTCTCAGCACTACTCTGGGGGAAACGTCTATCCCCAATGTGAACTTTTCACAGGTAGGATTTCTAATCATAGCCAAAGAAGGCTGATGTCTCCCTGCTGGCAGGAATGCTATGGAGATGATGAGGGAAGGCTGAGGGCTTCTTGGCTCTCTGTCCTGAACACCTGAATGGTTCCTCTGACTTACCGTATATGCTCGAGTATAAGCCAAGTTTTTTTGGCACAAAATTTGTGCCGAGTTCGGATTTTTCGGCACAAATTTTGTGCCAAAAAAACTCGGCTTATACTCGAGTATATACGGTATTTTTAGGTTCTGAATGGAGTTCTTGTCACAGCCAGCTTCTAAGCGAGTTTCTCGTTGATCCCTTCCTTCTGGTCCTGTTTTACCTGTGTACCAATGCCATCTTCCCCCACACTGAACTTCTGAGGGTAGGTCAGGAAGACATTGCAGCTTCCTTCTCTATCTCCTGGATCTTGGTTTTGCTCTGGGAAAAACCAGCTGTCATATCATGAGGACACTCAAACAGTCCTTTGGGTAGGTTCACGGGGAAAAGCTAAGGCGCCTTCTAAAAACAGCACTACCTTGCCAGACGCGGGAGGGAGTCCTGGGCACGGATTCCCCAGCCCCACTCAGACTCCAGCTGACATGTGAGTTGCAACTTCACGAGAGACCCTGGGCCAGGAAGCCTAGCTAGGCTGCACAATTCTGGGTCTGTAGAAACTGTGAGATAATAATCGTTTCTTCTTTTTAATTGCTGAATCTTTGCGTAATTTGCTGCACAGTGTAGATGACAGACACAGTCTTCTTTACTGCAGTGATGTGAAAAAGATGCTGCAGGGTCTCCCGATGTCTCTGGATTCGTTCACTTGCGGACACTTTTACCCTGCCTGGGCTTCTCACTTCTTTCTTTCTTTCTTTCTTTCTTTCTTTCTTTCTTTCTTTCTTTCTTTCTTTCTTTCTTTCTTTCTTTCTTTCTTTCTTTCTTTCTTAATTTTAAAATATTAAGGGTATAAAAGTGGTTTTAGTAAGATGCTGGAGATTCTGTTCAGAAATGAGCAGAAGCTCTGGGAGCTGCTGCAGCTGAGGGGCAGGGTCGGTAGTCGGTCAAGGTCAATACAGGGGCTAACCAGGGCCCATGGGCTGTTCCGAGACCCACTTTGTAGCACCAATGGAGAGCAAGCCCTGGAGCCAGACTGCCTGGGTTTGGATCCTCGTGTTCCATGTATCAATTCTGTGATTATCTGTCACATTCCTTAAACATTATGAGTTTCAAGATAGCAGAACCACTGAACCAAGTGAGATGTAAATTGAATTAGATAATCCACATAGTGTAGCATGGTGTCCTGCACATGGGCGACAGTCAGTGGCTGTCACTGCCCCGTTGTCCCTTTGTGACTGAAAACGATTGATTGGATCAGCCTACGTGAGCTGCTCATGAGCTCTTGCTGAGTAGAGGAAGAGCAGCTTTGGCATCCTAAAGCTCTTAAAACTCAGCAACAAGAAAACAGACAACCAGATTAAAAAAAAAATGGGACAAAGATCGTAAAAGACACTTCACTAAAGAAGATACACAGATGGCAAAGAAGCACATGAAAAGATGCTCCACATCCTGTGTCATCGGGGAAGGTGTGTGACAGCAGCAGTGAGGGACCACATGAAAAGATGCTCCACGTCCTGTGTCATCGGGGAAGGCGAGTGACAGCAGCAGTGAGGGACCGCCGCACACCTATGAGAATGGCCCCAACCCAGAACACTGTTGGCACCAATGCTGGCAGGATGTGGAGCTGCAGGAACCCCCATCCATTGCTGGCGGGGATGCTCATTAGTATAACCACTCGGGAAGGCATTGGCCATTCCTTACAGCTTGCTGCGGAACCCAGCGATTGTGCTCCTTGGTATTTACCCAAAGGAGCCAAAAACTTATGTCCACACAAAACCCAGCAAATGGATGTTTATGGTAGCTCTATTCATAACTGCCAAGACTTGGAAGCAATCAAGATGTCCTTCAGTAACTAAACAGATAAATAAACTGTGCAGACAATGAAACAGTATTCAGGATTAAAAAGAAATGAGCCGTCAAGCCGGGGAAAGATAAGGAGGAAACTTACACGCACGTTGCTCAGTGAGGGAAGCCAGCCCAGAAATGGTGGACTGTGTGACTCCAACCGTATGATGCTGCAGGAAAGCAAAATATGGAGACAGTGACAAGATCAGTGGTTGTCAGGGGGTGGGAAAGAGTGATGAAGAGTCAGAAGGTGAGGGATTTCAGGGCTGTGAAGCCCCTCTGGGTGGTATTCTAATGGTGAATACACATCATCATTTCTCTTTCCACACCCATAGATTGTACAGCCTCTGTGTACACCCTGTGAGTTGAGCCGGTAGGATGCTCACCATCTCGGGCTCAATCAAGGGTAACCTAATGTATTTTTGAAGCTGCTTCAATTGCCCCGGGGGGGGGGTCCTCCTCATAAAATACTCGCCCAGACCGATTTCTTCAAGGGTTTCCCTACACTCTCTTTTAGTAATTTTAAAGTTTCATGTCTTAAGTTTAAATCTTTAATCCAGTGGCAGAGGGAGGGGAATTGGTGGGATTACACCTGCGGCACATTTTACAAGGGTGTATGTGAAACTTAGTAAATGTAGAACATAAATGTCTTAACACAACAACTAAGAAAATGCCAGGAAGGCTATGTTAACCAGTGTGATGAAAATGTGTCTAATGGTCTATAAAACCAGTGTATGGTGCCCCATGATCACATTAATGTACACAGCTATGATTTAATAAAAAAAAAAAAAAAGAGTAACCTAATGTGCACCGTGGACTTGAGGTGCTAATGATGTGACAGGGTGGGCTCATCATTTGTAACAAATGCACCACCCCAGCAGGGGATGTTGACAGAGGGGCATGCTGTGCTGTGGGGACAGAATATATGCAGAATATCTCTGTGCTTTCTGCTCAGTTTTTCTGTGAACCTAAAACTGCTCCAAAAATACAGTCTTCAAAAAAATCAGAGCAGATTCCTCTCCAGCTTAAATAGGCCAGTGGCTTCTAATGTACTTAGCACAGTTTGTATCCTGACGGTGGCCTTGGCCTTGAATGACGGCCTGGCCTGCTTTCCTGGTCTCTGCTCAGGTGCCCATCCCCTTCCTGTTGCTTCCTGCTCCCCTCCTCACAGACAGCCACTCGCATCTCTTGCCCCTTTGATGGCCCTGAGCCCCATCTACTGTCAGAGCCCCCTTTCCTCCTGCAGGTTCCTCTCTCCAGAAGGTCTCTTCAGCTCCCTCCTTGCCCCTGGGGTTCCAGCTTTAATCCAGATCAGCCACAGTCCCTCTATGGCATTTTGCAGCAGGTCAGGGTCTCCGGTGGGAACCTTCTTGGTGGCCTGAGCTTGCCTTTTATTCCACTTAATACAACTGCAGTGAATACATTATTTATGTGGGAAGCATTTGTTCTTAGCACACATCACCCACACAGATAAGGATTTCTTATTGTGAATAAACCTGAGCCTTATGTGTCCACGATTTATTTACAGTAAACAAAGTAGAGAACTGTTTAGAAGAAATGATAATTGGGAAATACCAACAAAAAAATAGAAGAAATTTAAATATGTAGTCTCTTGAGAAAAGTTCCTTAAAGATAGTTGTGTAAAAGGGGTATGGTCGCTCACACCTGTTATCCCGGAATTTGGGGAAGCTGAGACGGGAGGAAGCCAGTAGCCCATGACCAGCCTGGGCAACGTAATGAGAACCTGCCTCTACAAAAAAAAAAAAAAAAAAAAAGGAAACAACTGCTTTTTACTTATTTTTAAAGTGTAGGAAATCATCTTTATTTTTTTCCTCATTTATTTTATTTTATTTATTTATTTTTTTATTGCTAAATCATAGCTGTGTACATTAGTGCAATCAAGGGGTACAATGTGCTGGTTTCATATACAATCTGAAATATTTTCATCAAACTGTTCAACGTAGCCTTCATGGCATTTTCTTAGTTATTGTATTATATGTAGACATTTGTA